>JBCEWC010018002.1:0-12195 GCA_038996855.1 Solanum aculeatissimum
TTTTATATTATGAAACCCGCAAATAAATAAAATTTGTAAGCTAATTTATTTAAATAAATCTACAAGTACAAAACTACCAATATAAAACATAAAATAAAGAAAATAAAAAAAATGTAAAAGAATTTGAAGGATATTTTTGTCTTTATATATTTAATCCATTGTATTAGTTAATACCACCATATTATCCATGGGTCCAAAAATCCTACCAAACATTGCATTAACTAATACATGAATTATTTATCCTAATACTTGCTACCAAACGACGTCTTGGGCATCGATTAGAGTTTTCTGACTATTACAACAGTCAATTTATTTATTTTACAATAATGTTTGCTATTTGTTCAGCCCGATCTACGAAAGATGAAGGGTAAAAAAACTAAAACTTTTTAACGTGTTGCTTATTGTTTAAAGTTTATTTTGTTTTGGCGTGTCGTTTGTTGATCGAACTTTGGAAATTGAGAAAAAGCAATATTAGTGAAGAAGCTAAATATGGGTTCCAATACAAATTTCCTTTTAATTCCCTAGTTTAAGTACTAAAAATGAATTTATTAAGCAAGTTTAGCTCCACTTTGAAAAATAGAAAACACTTGTAGTAGAAACCCTCCTCTCTTTTTTTCCCTTGGGGAGAAAAAAATGCATCATTATACCAACAGTACACACATTTGGACTAATACCAAAGTTATATCTTCTGCTGTCTCTGGGCAAAATCAAAAATTGGTTTCCCTACTACAAAGAAAAAATGCCACTGCAATACCTGTACAATTTAACAAAGTTAACATGAGACCAACAATATTCCAAAGATAGGGTTAAACCCTTTCCACTGCAATAGGTGTGCAACTTCATATACAAAAGGATTTTTAATGAAATTAGTAACCTGAAAAATAAGGCGGATTGGACTTGCTACAATAGGTTAAAATATAATTATTGTTTTTTTAGGATCACATGTATATAAGTAAAATCCTACTGGAAACGTAAGAAAACAAGGAATTCAAAGAGGACGGACTTATTCATGCACATGTAGGTTTAGAAATACTTGCGATTTCTAGAAGTGAAAATTTTCAGTAAATATGATTTTGGCTAGGAGATTTCCTGGGAAATTTTACCTGTCACTGAACTTTTCTACAGCCTCGGAAGCGTAAAGAAGGGTTTCATTGGCTTTCTCAAGTACCATATAAAGTTCCTTCCCTCGTGTCAACCGAGAAATCACCCAAGCACCATTTTTTGCTCTAATGCATATTTCTTGGTCTTTCTTGCAGTCAGAGCCATCACATTTAGCTCTGCTCTTTTCTAAGTCAACCTCTTCTCGGAGTGTACTCATTGCAACTAATGAATCCTGCATACGTTCTCAGACTTTTTAGAGTAACAGTTAAATCTAAGTTTACAGTACACAAACCTGATCATTTTGACTAAATCATCCCACGAGAAAAGTGACATTACCAATTCATGATTAACTCTTATTAAGCAAATGTTTTGAGAACTTAACAAGAAACTGGTTACCAGGTAAATGTTTAGTAAAACAGGCACTCATGCAATAAGGAATAAAGTCAAAAGGTTCTACTCAACATGTACAGACGGTGTGTATCTAAATATTGATTGAAAGGTAACTGGGGCTTAATACTAGGAGCAGATTTCGGTTCTATACATCTTAAAACATGCTACCAAATAGATGTGTGTCAATAAGTGGTTGAGAATTTTCAAAATAACAAGCAATCAAGCACTGAAATATACAGATTGTGTGCCACATAGATTCAGAACTGTTAAAAGTCTACTCCGATAAACCAATTGGTGAAACATTGTACTGTTAGTCATTTGCAGTAGCCAATTTTTCTTTTCTAATTCTCAGTTTTACTAGGATTGCAAAGTAGCCAAAAAACTCATTATGAGAGACATGCAAAAACCTAAGCATCATGGCAGCCACAACAAACACCCCACAGCCAAAGGAAACTAACAACCAACTGAGCTCCGAAACGTAACTTATCCAAAAAATATCCCCAAAATTGTTGTAAATTTACTTTACCAATACTTATTTTTGTATAAGCTTTACGACAGAAAGCACAAAAGATGCAATTTAGTTCAGCTATACCCTTACAATTATAAATCCAAAAAATTCAATAATAGAGAGATTCAAAAATCTTTCATCTTCTTTGATGTCCTGCTGCAGTAACAAGTGTTGCTGTAGTACTCATACAATGTGACAAAATGTTAACAGAGTTAAGGAGCAAGAGCTGCATCTTTAATAGGCACACACATATGAACTTCCGATATAGTCACAAAAACAAAGAAAAGTATTATTATAGGTGGCATCTTTAAATGAAGTGAAAGCTTTGACCACCGAAATAAGGAAAAACAATTTGATCTAACCTTTGTAAGTGTTGTTACTTTTCCAGGTGGGGATGCCCGAGAGATGTATCTATCACCATCCACAAGTAAGTAGCGGTAACCACTCACATGATATGCATTCTCACCACCCCATCCCCGGGATAGTTTCTCTTCAACTTTGAATATCTTGGGTGATGCCTAAAATTTACAAGATATGTCATTAACTAACCAAGAAAATAATTCCATCTATCACAATTATGCTTGCCAAAGGACTATTAATTTCAAAAGCAGAGAATTTCAACAAATGAAAATGGGAAGGGAAAACCCACCGAGAACATAAAGAAACATAATATTGATAAAAGCACTATGATTGATATTTATTTTAGTTATTTTTGTTGAGCTCATATATTTGATTCTGTTTTTCTTTTCAAGGAACTCTGCAGAAAATTGCATCAAGTGATTATCTCTTCAACTTTTGCCGCCTCAACTTAAGGGGAGTCAAACCAAGATTAGCTTGGCTAGTAACCACTTCGAGCCACTATTTAAGTCTTCTAACAAGGCCCGTGAAACCTAGAGCAACAGTATACAGATCAGATATGTATTTTTCAACTAAATAAGGCACGAAAACAACCACGGAAACCCAGGACCCAATACAGTGAGCTTCTTAGTAAGGAAATGTTTGAGTTTAGAATACAATTAAGTTGGTACTCTTATAAAGTTTGTCAACTAAATAAATATACATGAGGCTTAAGAAGTTATCTCCCTTCCTAGTCAAAACAAATTCACAAAAGAGAAAAAACATGGGATACAAAATATCTAGGATTGACTCTACTTTTGTACACCAAGGAATTGAGTTAATAACCAATCTTAATAACATCAGAATGATTTAGTAGTAACTTCTAATTTTGACTAGGGCGGGCATATTATAAATTTCCTTTCATTTTATATTTGCAGTCAGACTGACCTCAATGTGTCAGTCTGAACCCATAACAAAATGAAAGATTGCAGATACTGAAACAAAAATGAAGAATTGATGGTTTGGATTGGCTGAATCCATGATAGTTCAAACATCCATGAGCTAACAAGCCTGGGAGTTGCTATAGATCACCATGAAGGAAAACTCTTAGTGGGTGTTTGAATTGGCTTTTGGCTTTTAAGAACTTTTTGAGTTTTGGAAGTGCTTGAATAACACAAAAAAGTGCTTTTAAGCAGTTTCTTAAAGCTGAAAAAGTAAAAAAAAAAAAAAAAAAAGCCAAAAGTTGGGGGTTTCCAACTTATGACTTTTGGCTTTTAACTTATAAGCCACTTAAAAAAAGTCGATCCAAACACCCCCTTAATCTATTGCCAATATAAACTGAAAATGAGTTCCAGTTTTCCTACTCATAAGAGATAAACTTTTATTTCTTTGATTGTCCATTCAGCCACCAGATACATTAGGTTTACTACCTACCTCCTTGCCAGCAACAACTCCAACATCCTCCCCCCTCCACCCTTGCTAACCATCTATCCTTGTATATACACCTAACAAATGAAGAGGAAATAAAGAAACCTTTCTCCTTATACAAGAGACATGAGGTATAAAAAAGTCCAAGCTGCTAATCAGTCTACCATAGGGACTTCATCAATTACTTTCTTTTTTGAGAACTGGTAAGTTCTTTATGCAATTACTTTCTTTTCACATCCACCATTGTTAACGTTAACCAAATGCAGAAAATCAACAAGAACCAGGCAGATATTACTAGGCTAACCCTTATCCATAGCTAATGTAAAATTAAGACGAATCTCATAGAAAAGCTTTAAGATATAAAGATAAATTTAAACCCTTTCCAAGCGCTACTGCTATAAATTCCAATTTACAGAATGATGTCCTAAACAAAGCAATCCTAATTTGGAAGTCAGTGAAGGTCAAAATAAATAGCCTACAAAAAGTAGTGAGTTAAACAAGGACCAATTTATTTTCAAGAAAATAAGACCATCTGTTGCATCAACTTACATTCTCCAGAATTTGCTGTTTCAACACTGATAACCCTTGCTCTCCGTTCAGTACAGATGTGACAGGAATGAAAAGTATTATGGTGAGGCTCCTATGCTGAAAAGCACAAAGATACATCCTCTCCTCTGTTTGCTTGAGCCAAATTGTTGGACTGCTAGGACTCAAGCTGCCAACTTCTGTGCCCCAAATATCAGTAACAAGGAACCCATCCTTCCCTTTGGTCCATTTCTCATGCTGTAAAGGCCTAACAACCTGATAGCTACGAACTCCAACTGGAGAAGTATCCCGTGAGTTGTAGTACCGGTCCAGAACAGAGTTAGAGATCGTCGATAAAGACGCAGAAGTATTGGAAGTAGTGCTTCCTTTGCGTAAATAGGACCAGGAGCTAGCTCCAGCAGACAAAGCATTTGGGGTCAGCCTCATGACAGTATATGTGAATAGGTTAATCAGGTCATCCTGAAAAGATGAATAGTTACCATTCATGATTAGAGCAAAATGTGACATTTAAAGGTTCCCCCATATAGGGTTGGTCAATGCAGCTATTATTGGTTTTAAATTGCAACTGTTTCTATAACAAAGTTACTAAAGATAAATCTCGGAACTGGCATAACCTGACCAGGATCACGTAGTTAAGTTGGGACCAGCCAGGCTTGAACCAGCCATGCTGGTTTCAACTTAGAGCCGGGCCTGCAAAAGTTCTTATGGTCTGGGGGTCCAGCCCAGACCAGGACCACTAACTGGTTGCACCGTTCTGGTGGGCAGGGCGGGATTTATTTAAACTTTTAACATTATATCTATTTTAGATAGATTTTGGCAATAATTATTTTGAAGAATGTGAAACTGTAACTTTTAAAATTAAACAATAGTAATTTTGGAAAACAAAAATGTAACATGTTATTTGTTTAATAGTTTGTAAAATTTATCTCAAAAAAATAGTTTATAAATTAAAACAAGAAATGCTTGCGGAAAAATAAGTAAAACAAACAATAGCTATTAGCCTAACAAAAGTACAAATGGAAAAAAAATTCATTTCATAAAAAAAAGCTAACAAAGGAAATCCCAGTCTAGTCTAGTGAGATAGCTTATTCATGTTCAAATATATTCGTTCTTTTGTGTTTGAATCATTTTAGTATAGTGAGATAGCTTATTCATGTTCAAATTTATTTCGTTCTTTTGTGTTTGAATCATTTTTGACCACTTAATATCTTAGTTCAGCTTTAACCTGACTTTTTACGTGAACAAGAACCTCTAGTGTATTCCCCGAGGGTAAGCTCTTGTCCCTGTACAGATGCAATGGCATAAACTGGAATCACTAGCTTTAGTTTTTGTTTTTATTTTTGGATTGGTAGTGTTCTTTACCCTGCCGATCATGGCCAATCCAATTTGGAAGTTTCCCGTTTGACCCAATTAAATGGGCTAGAAGTTCTGAAACTGGCCCAAGCCTAGTATTTAGGCCTGAACTAGCCAGGCACAATTAACCTTCCTGGGTCTATTTTCTGGACCGGTTTCCTGGGCTAACTCGATCCAACTGCCAGGTCTAACTAAAAGTATAAAGAGGGAAAGTTCAAGCGAAAATAAAAGAGATGGAGAGAGAAGAAGCCTACAGGAGAAAGAGTTGTGGACACCAGCAAGTCCTGGAACATGATCAGTGAGTAGCTCTGTTTGCAGCCAGCACATGATTCTAGCACTCTTACAAGTGACTGTGAATGCCAAATACAAGAAACTGTAATTAGAATGGCAATATATCAAAAGATGACAGCATCTGCACAATAACGTTAGCCTTATTAACAAAAATCTACATTCGGGCATATGATTTCATGCACACCTCAATCAATAGGGGACATGAAAAATAGAGTTCAAATCATCAGTTAGACCATATAGTATTTTTGACAATAAGTAACATTGTATTCTTTGACATTAAGAATATGCTGGAAACCTTTTAGAAAATCACAAAAGAACAAAAAGTAATACCTACAAGGATCCTAAGAATTCTAAAAGTTGATCTAAATCCTCTAATCCTGTCTCCTTACACCAAAAATATAGAGATACAATGCAATTCCACTAAACCTTGTGAATGAAATTGGATATATCTTCAAAACTCCTACTATTCCTCTCTTTCCACACTGTCCACCAGATGCAATGTGAAATTAAATTCCACCAGGTCAGCACCAGGGAAGTATGATCCTTCCTTTCCTCCTCACAACTTCATGTGTCAAACATGCCTCTCTGATGACCAAGTAAAGCACTTAACTTTTGTTGGTGTTCAATTCCCCCAAATCTTTTTCCATGAACTCTATTATCTGCTGTTTTGCAGATTGCACTCCTTGTGACCAGCTAACTCTGAAGATCCCATCCTCACTGTGAGACCGTCTTACTGCATCATTGGTTGTATTGGTACCTGCAAAATCCCCCGCTTCCTCTAACAATTTGGCTACTCTCTCTTTTTCCCGATCATTTAGTGGCCTTCTGAAATAAAGGTTCCAACCTTGTTCTGTCCGACAAGCATTTATCATTGCCTCAGAATTGGTGCACAAAAAAAAATAGAGCAGGAAGCAAGTCCTTCGGGGGGGGGGGTCTGTTTGATCCATACATCCCACCAGAATCTAGTTCTCCTTCCATCCCCCACCTTGATAAGTAAATTTGGTTCTAGCTTGAACCATAATTTTCTAACAGCGCTTCAAACCGCCACTCCATAAGCATCAATGCTTACCTTACTACACCAGAATCCATCCTCCCCATATTCACATTTAATCAAGTGTTACCACAAAGCTTGTCTCTCTTCAATATATCTCCACCAACTATTTCACCAAAAGGTAGTTGTTATGCCTCCTCAAACTTCGATGCCCCGACCACCTTTATCTTTTCTACGCAAAATTGTCTTCCACTTGACCAAATTGTATACTTTGATCTCTTAGGAGCCATGCCAAGGAAAATATCTCCTAAGTTTGTTCAATTTCTTAGCCACCTTTGCAGGTTGAGGGAGAAGGGGAACCTTGGAGTAATTGGTAAAGTTACTGTCATGTAACTAGGAGATCACAGATTCAAGCCTTGGAAACAACCTCCGGCAGAAATGCAAGGTAAGGTTGAGTATAGTAGACCCCTATGGTCGGGCCCTTTCCTGGACCTTGCGCATAGTGCACCGGACTTTCCCTTTGCCGATAGAGGGAAAAGAGACATAACATATGTTGGGAGAGAATCTAGGACAGAGTTGATAAGAATGTATCTACCACCAAGGGAAATGTATTGTGCCTTCCATCTGGCTAGTTTCTTTTTAGTCTTCCACACTATGTTGTCTCCAAATCTTCGTGTTTATTGCCTAGAGGCATACCTAAGTAGGTTGTGGCAATTTCTCCACTTTGCAACCCAAAATGTCGGCTAGCCTCTTGATGTCAGTCACATCCCTTATAGGATTTAAATTGCTCTTTCCACAGTTAACTTTCAAACCTGCAAAAGCTTCCCAAAAAAATATAGTTTGATGAATCTAAGCTACTCCACTTGTCGCTCACAGAAGATCATTGTGTCATCTGCATAAAATAAATGGCAAAGTTCTTTAATATCACCACTGTACCTCTGATCCACCTGTTTTGAGTACAATCCTCATCAAACTATCAAACACCTCCATTATCTAGATAAATAAAAAGAGTGATAGAGGATCACCCTATCTGATTCCCCCTACCTAAAGAGAAAAAGTCCACAAGTTCTCCATTTACAAGAATGGAAAATCTCACGGTGCTTATGCAGAATTTTATCCATCTTTCTCCAAAACGCATTTTGTCTCGAGGTGTTCAGCGAGAAATTCCAATTACATGATCACATGACTTTTCAATGTTCAACTTGCACATTACCCCTGAGGTGTTACCTCTCAACCTGGAGTCAACACACTCACATGCAATGAGAGCAATATACATTATATTTCCTTTACCTTTAATAAAGATCATATGGTTTTTGTTGAAAAGCTTATCAATCACCCTTTTCAATCTTTTTGCCAGTAATTTTGCTATCACTTTATAGAACTCCAATAACCGAAGTTATTGGCCTGAAGTCTTTTAGTTTAGCAACACTTGCTTTCTTGGGGATGAGTGCTACAAAAGTAGCATTAAAGATCTTCTCAATATTTTGTATAGCACAGAATTCCTATATAGCCTTTATGATATCCTCTTTCAAGATCTCCCAAAAGGACAAGTAAAAGGATATGGAAATACCATCGAGTCAAAGTACTTTCTCCATAGCACAGAGTTTTAAGTAGCCTAAGATCTCTTCCTCCTCAAAAGAACTCTCTTGTTCTATTTGCTCCTCCACCCTGATGTTTGTGATAGCTTGTAAACGTAGATCAGGCTTCCACTCCTCTGATTCTTTGTACAAATTTTGGAATAAGCTTTTGATGCTCTCTTTAATGATAGAAGGGTCATTAGTATTGCATCCATCTATCATCAAAGACTCAATAAAGTTGAACCACTTGTGCGAAGTAGCTACTCTATGAAAAAACTTAGTATTTTTATCTCACTGCTTCAGCCACTAGATTCTTGATCTTTGCAACAACAATAGCAAACACAACATAGTCCCAAAAGCGGAATTTAGGGAGGGTAAAGTGTACACAAACCTTACCACTAATTCGAGGAGGTAGAGAGGTTGTTTTAAAAAAAAAAGACACTCGGCTAGAGTAACAAACATCAAAGCTGTTAACAGAACAATACAAAAGTAAAAAGGACAAAGAAAACATAACATACCAAAGACAGGCAACAACCAAAACCAACTAATGTGATAATTGAAGCACAATAAATAACGAGGAATAGCAAAGGTTGTAAGATAGGCCAACTATGAGATAAATGCTACCACTACTAGTAAAAGTAAGAATCGGAAAACAAATACAATAAACCAATCCATCCTACTAGGAAATGAGACAACCCCCAATTACTTACTAACCTTCTATTCTAATCCAGGACCTCCATAACTTCCTCTATAAGGTCATGTCCTCAGAATGTTAGAGTTGCACCAAAATGAGGATTTTTGATCTATGCCTCCACCTTATATCTTCATTCTTAGCTACTTGGTGAAAGGTGATGACCAAATTTGTTTTCTATTAGATCCCCTCCTTTGTGAGCATTCTTTGTTCCTGAACAGCTTCCCGTTTAGCCAGCTCCTCCATAATCTCCTCCTTCTGTGCTTTACAATTGTTTCTGTTATTCTTACTCCATTACTTCATCTTTCCTTTAAAGAATTTCATTTTTGTGCTGGACAAAACTTGGGGTTCCAGTTATTGCAAAGATGGCCAACACAATTTCACCTCTTCCTCAAATCCTTCCACTCTTATCCACGAGTTTTTGAATTTGAAGTAGGACTTCTTGAAATTCAGATCCCCATATGTCAATAGAATTGGGTTGTGGTCACATCCCAACTTAGGTATTGTGGATTGCTTGATAAGAGCGAACTGCGCCTCCCAAAGTGAGCAATAGAGGTAGTTATTAATTCTGAAAGTTGTTTGGTGCCCTTCCCCTCTTCTCCAAACAGCTTCACCTTGTGGGGTAGTCTTTCTACCCCCACCTTGCATACATCCTACCCTCTCCAAACCCCATTTGTGGGATTACACTAGGTATATAAGTATGCTATTGTTGGAGAGATTATATCATTCACTATGTTTGGATTCGAGAACTCCATTAAAGTTGTGTAGCACATTACTCTGTTTAGGAGTGTGCTAAAAAGGTGGGAATGGGTTGTGCCCTCCTAGTACAAAGTGCATGTTGAAATTGAGACATTACAAAAAGAAACTTAGTTCACATGAATGCCTAAAGAGAAAAAGGAACAACAAACAAGAAGATTCGAAAGACCACAAAAAATGTCAAGATTTACCATCTAAGATTTAACCAAATTACATCTATTATCTATTTTCCTATAGTATAGTAGCTGTAGGCAACATCTTTTAGGCAACTCAAGATGAGAGGTAAAAATTAGAAAACTTTTATTTTTGCAAAAGAGAGATAGAGAGAACATTAAACTACAATTGTTCATCATTAAAGCTGTTATTAGCTTAAGTTCTACCTTTGTAGCTCTAAATATATGTTCTAATAATGACAATGAGGCTATAATGTATATGCCAAAGGTGGAAGATAAAGCAAGTCCACCAGATGTTTGATATGCTGAGACTTTGGAGTTTTTGGAACTATTCCACCAACTACATGGGGCTAGCCAATTAGAAGGCTAGCTTAACAGCTAAAGGAAAAGGCTTTGGTGATAACCAAACTTTTCTTTCATTCCTCGAAAGTGAATTCCATTACAAGAAGATCTCACAGCCATCAAGTAGGGACAGGTAAAAGTGTAAAAGTAGTAAACAAACAAGTTAAGTGTAAACCTAAATGCTTGAGTTGATAATCTTTGTTCTGCCTTACACAATAGCACACTTAATCTTTATTACGTCATTCAGAAAATAAAACAGCCACATTTTCAGTAATGACATCAAGACTAATATCTAAAAAGATAGTAGCTGGGATTTTCTTGGACATCAAGACGACATGAACTTTTGGCAGAAGCTACCATGTGAAAAGAGTGAACTTTGGTGGCTTTTGATTAGACTAGAGAAGCCAAAACTTGCTCCTAACTGGCGCAAATCAAAGCAACTGTACAAACCTGATCAATTTTTTCAAGTATAATGAATATATCCAGCAAAACAAATAAATCCACTGATTTATCTTTTCATCCCAGTATGGCTAGGCCTTCAGTGTAATCAATAAACTGACAACACAAACCTGAACTTCAAGTGCTGCCTCCCTCCCAATAGTCAACATCTGTACCATTCCACGCTCCTTCAAAGAGTCACGGAAATTTGGCAAGTGAAGCTTCTTCCCAGAAAGAAAATCTGCCACAGAAAAATTAATAGGCGAAGCATTCAAGATGCAGTCTAATGTTCAAATTGCACAAACTGAAATGAATTTATTAGATACAGAAGCTACAGTATTACCCCAGCAGCAAAATTCCAATGAAGGCCGCTTTTCAAATGCTGACAATCATGACTTGCAATAAAATAATTTGGACAAGAATATTTTCTTATAAAATTGATGAAATGCATATTTCAAGGTAGCTTATGATGCCTCACCACTTAAATAATCCATAATGAAATAATACAAATGCGTCCGAGTAAGCCCTCCACTTGGTTCTCTATCAAGTAACGCTCTTATGGACCCATGAAACATCACAAAGAGAGAGTGAACTTCTTTAAGAACACTTCGTAAAGCAGCAGTCCTCCATATGGCTTCTGACTCACTTTTTTCCACCACCTAATACCACCAGAAAAGCAAATACATAACAGAAGATTTATAAAGCATAATAAATTTCTTCTGCAGTGGAAATAAAACATGAGGAAATTTGAGTTAGTCCAAAAGATAGATGTGTGCATCAGAACTTTCTTCTTTCCATAAGAAAGTCATACTCAGCTTCCTTATCAAAACGAGGTAAGTCATACTCATCTTTTCACCAAAAAGAAATGATAGTCATGCTTAATTCATTCCATCTTCTCCAGTCAAATTTTATTAAAGAATTTATGGGAAGTCTATTTCACAGCCAACTGCATATATAATTATACAAATTATAGGATTGGATTAAGCACCCTACTGAATTAGAGATATTATACTCATTGACAGCATAGAAAATATGGATACAACTCCATAAAGCACTGAAGTCTCTTAAGGTTGTTATGTCTATGTTCGACATGAGACCAATCTTACTTCATTGTTAGACTGTTAATCACATGTCTGAGCATACCAATAAGTAGGAACCTGCAATGGTTGGTAGGGAAGTTTTGCAACTATAATGTTTGGCAGTCTCTTTTTCTTTCTCTCTCTCTTTTTTTTTTTTTTTTTGATTTGCACCGGGTGTCCGAGTCTCTTAGAGCC
>JBCEWC010018003.1:0-12195 GCA_038996855.1 Solanum aculeatissimum
AGTTATTCTCTTATACTAACATTCGGGGACGAATGTTCCTAAGGGGGGGAGGATGTAACACCCCGCATTTCACGTGTACTAGTACATGTATATAGGAAATGATATGGCTTGTTCAAATGAGCACCAATTTTTAGAAGTGATTAAATTTCAAATTGGAGGGCTATATTTATGTCTAATGCTTAAGAAGAGCGAGTGTATAGAAGTTTTATGTCAAACTAGGGAGATCGTGGCATGTTGTATATAGAATATGTGACTCTGGCTATATCCTATGGATAATAAGGCTGAAATTAGGTGTTAACATCAAGGGATTAAAGTTTAAAGTCAAAGGAACCCCCTAAATGCATATTCGGAATTAGGGAGATAGCCCAAGTGGCACCTTGCTCTTTTCGGAAGATTTAAATTGAGTTTCACTTCTTGGATGGGACTAAGAGTGCATAGTTTGATAATAATGGATTTTAAAAGAGTATTTTAATATCCCAAAGTTCATATGTTATGTTTCGGTGTCAAGAAAGTTGCAAGATAAAGTTTGGCCAAAGTTACCGTAAGTTTCTTTAAGAAATCCTTTTTAAATTTTGGTCAAATGTATCGGACCATATCTCCAAAAATACAAGGATTTAGAAGGTCTACTACCTATCACATTGAATGTCTACGAGTGCAGTTTGCAACGCACAAAACCGCGTATCAATCCGATTTCAGAAAATAAAATTATATGAGTTTTACTGTGACTGCCCGACCAGAAAACCGGGTCATGGACCGGGTCGGGTCAAGCCCAACTATATGTCGGCTAAATTGATGTTTTAAAGCTGGGAACAAGCCTATTTTCGACCCAAACAGTTAATGAGCTGAAGGAAAAGTTACCACCAGGTTCCTAAGCAATTAAGGTAAGTTCTTCGTGTTTTTACTGTTAAACTTTGCCTGTGTGCCTAGAAATGTGTGCCTTACGCTTTGTGATTCTTTTCATCTCTTATTAGCTGTGTTTGGGGCTGTTTTTGGATTGTTAAAATATTGTGTTCCTGGTGTTTATTATATGGTTGCATCTGGTTTGTTTAGGTAATCCTTTTGGGGTTCTTTTACGACCATTTTTACGAAGTTCTACGGACGTTTCCTCGCGTAAACATTGTATGGCAAATCTGGCCATTAATCCCAAATTATGGACTGTTTGCAGGTGTTGTTAAGATACACATATATAGTCGTTGCAAAGCTTAGGACATCGGGAATGACTTTCGTGAAGGAACTTTGGGATTCGGACGTCTGCTTGATGTAATGTTATGCTACTTAATGGTGTGTTGTGTGAAGTTGTTGTATGTTGTACTTGCTGAATTGTTGTAAGTTTAGCTGGAACTAGAACAAGCTAGATATGACATGTATATAAGAATGTGTATTAGAAAAAATATGATTAAAGAAGGAAAGGTCGAAGGAACGCCTTTGGGTCGATAAATACGGACTTGTTGCCCGGTTGTTATTTTTGGGTGGAATTGGACTACCAAATGTGTTTATTAGCTACTAATACTAGTTTTACCACATACCTTATTGTAGATAACTATTTGAGAGAAAAAGAAGTTACTTCGAGGTAATATTGAGGCAGTACAACGAGGTATGTAAGGCTATTCTATTCCATATTCTTTGGCATGAAATCCAAAACTCGTGTCACTGTCAACGAGAGAACTTCCCAAGTGTTATTCCATTAGTGGACGTGTTGTTTATTAGTAAATCTATATTTTTTTCTTCCAAACACCAGCATAATGAGTTTACTTACATTCTTGAAGCTAATTATGTCGTTTAAGCTCCTATTTTGCATGGCAGTGTCACACTTGTTCCTTATATTATCATACTGCCTCAAGAGACTATTAGCATGTCCTATGTCACTGGTACATAGTCCCAAAGTTCAACAGTGTCACGACCACCAAAGTAATAATCTTAAAGTATTAAAGAATAATTTGAACACTGTTCACAGCGTGGGTAGCAGCCCAGGGGAAAGAGCCTAGCATGGGTCGATCTCACTTGGTTTGTGAGGGTGGCAGCCTAGGGGTGAAATCCTAGCATGGGCCGATCCCTATTTATATAGCATGAGGATAACATCTCAAGGGTTAAAATGCCTAGCATGGGTCAATGTTCACCCTACATCGGAAGAAAGGGTGATCTACTTGCCAAAGGTAGACCTTACTCCTCCTTAGGGGAGCACCACCCATTTTGGAGAAATAACTTCACCTTACAGGAACACCACTCTTTTCGGAAAACATTTCCATATCCAATCATTCACCTTATGGGAACAACACCTATTTTGGAGAGTACCTTACCTTACCAGAACAATACCCATTTTGGAAGGGATTTCCATAAACATACCATAATCATACCTTATAGGAACACCACCTATTTTGGAAACATAACATGAACCTATGTTGGGCACATAGTTAATGAGAAAGGGTAAGGGCCCTTGGGGATAGCACTCCCACCTACAATCCCATTCGGTGCTAAGTCATCATCCCACAAGAATATGTATACATATACATGCTTTCAAAAGAGGATTAAGACTTTTTAAATCATAAGAATGCATTTCAAAAGAGGATTAAGACTTTTTAAATCATAAGAATGCATACTTAGTCTGAAAAGCCAAACATACTTGATTCATGCTTCATTGAGCTAAAGAATCAAATAACATTTTTATGTCATACTTTTATGCATAAGAGTAGCTCCATTTTTATTGTTCATAGTGGTGAAACACCCATAGACGCTCAAAAATCCATATCATAGACATTATGTGATCACATTCTTGTCATACCCATTCTTTACTTGAAAAACATAGTCATAATTACAATTGGCACTTAGCCCACATCATAATTTCATAAACTCAATGCTCATGAATGCAAATGCCATGAATAATGAATAAATAACATGGATAATGGAGATCAACATTTAAATCATCATAATAAGATATATTCATTCTTAAATCATAATGAAATCCACAATTTAAAATATAATTCATACTATCTATGCTTGAATTGAAGAATATAAAGGGACATGCATAATTGAATCTTCATAATTTCAATGCAATTCATGATAATTCAACTTAAATCACTTTAAATCATCAAATAAGTACAATCCATACTTCAAGTTAATTAAATCAACGCTAATTTAAAAGACCCAAATTCAAAGGAAGCTTAAATTTCATAAAATCAAGTGTACAAGAGTTTTGTGGTATTCATGGTCGAAAGAGGTCCATGAATCAATCCCACATACCTTGATTAACTAGAATCTTTAGGGAGAAAAATGATTGAAGAATAAGACTTCCTTGAATTCCAACTTGAATCTTCAACCCACACTTGGAAGAGAGATTTTGGATGAGAGAGTTAGAATATTCTAAGAGTTGAATGACTTTTGAATGAGGGTGAATGAAGATAGTTGAATTCAAAGGCTTAGGAGGGCATAGGATGTCATAAAAGACCGTAGGAAATTACTAAAATTACAATTAAACCATTAATGAATGAGTGTAAAAAAAATTTCCATGGGCCCAAGATAGGCTTCACGGGTCGTGAGCCTTCACACGGGTCGTAAGGACTTCCATGAGGCTATACTTATAAAAAGTTTCACTGACGAAGTTCCAGAACGGTGATTCCATAATTAGAAATTTTTCACTTCAGCTCCCAAACAGACCACTTCACGAATCATTAATGTCACACGGCCCGTGAAGGGTTAGTGTGAAGTGCCTTGGCCAAAATATGGTTTTCAGGGCCAAGGCTCCTCTCAAGAGCCACCACACGACCAGTGAAGTGTCACACGAGTTGTGTGGGGTTCATATGATGGACGCCTTAGTCGAAAGGTCCAATTTAAGGCCAAATACTCCACACATACAAGGCCAAGGGCCACCTCAAGGCTTTTTCACACTTAAAAACCAAGTTTTTGGAATAAAGCATCACCCAAGTGCATCACCACGGACCGTGAGTGGTCACACGGTCCATATGGGGTCTCTTGGTAACATGCCTTAGCCAATTTCCAGATTAAATCTCTGTGTAGACAGCTTTACTAAATCTTGGTTTTCCTTGACATCAACAATCATAGAAGACTCAGCCCCATTTAAAACATGAATGCCAACACCATTGGAGTCAGCCAATCTAACAACCCACCTAGCCAAACGATGAACATCTTTGACTAACTCTTTCTTCTCTTCATTAACATAGGCCACACTTCCTATAGACAATCAATTGAGAGCATCGGCCATAAAATTAGCCTTTCCAGGATGATATAAAACACTCATATTGTAGTCTTTAAATAGCTCCAATCCCCTTCTTTGCCTCAAGTTAAGATCTTTCTAGGTGAACACATATTGCAAACTCTTGTGATCGGTGAAAACATCAACATGAACCCCATACAAATAATGTCTTCAAATCTTCAAAGCAAACACCACAGCTACTAACTCAAGGTCATGGGTTGGGTAATTTTGTTCATGCACTTTCAATTTCCTTGATGCATAAGCTATCACCTTACCATGTTGCATGAGCACACAACCCAGCCCAATCCGTAAAGCATCACAATACACCATAAACCCATCCAAGCCACCTGGTAGAGTCAAAGCAGGAGTCGATGTGAGTCGATCCTTCAAAGTTTAAAAACTCTTCTCACACTCATCTGACCATACGAACTTAACCTTCTTTTGAGTCAACTAAGTCAACGGAGATGCAATAGACAAAAATCCCTGAACAAACCTTTGACAATAACCAGCCAACCCAAGAAAACTTTGAATATCAGAAGGATTCAACGGTCTAGTTCAATTCTTCATGGCCTCAGTCTTCTTTGGGTAAACTTTAATACCATCACTAGATACCACATGACCAAGGAAGGCTACTTCACCCAACCAGAGCTCACATTTACTAAACTTGGTGAACAATTAATTCTCTCTTAAAATCTGAAGAACTAACCTCAACTGATCCATATGTTCCAGTCACTTTGGGAGTAAATCATGATATCATCAATAAAGACAATTACAAAACTATCAAGAAAAGGCTTGAACACCCATTTCATAAGGTCCATAAACACAGTTGGAGCATTAGTTAAACCAAACGACATTACCACGAATTCAAAATGCCCATACCTAGTCCAAAAAGTGGTTTAGAGAATATCATACTCTTGAACCTCTAACTGATATAACCAGAGCGGAGATCGATCTTTGAGAAATGAGTATCTCTTTTCAATTGGTCAAACAAGTAACCGATCCTTGGGAACAAATATTTATTCTTAATAGTCACTTTGTTCAACTGTTGATAATCAATACACATTCGAAGTGATCCATCCTTCTTTCTTACAAATAACACCAGAGCACCCGAAAGAAAATTAATAGGCCTGATAAAACCTTTCTCCAAATGATCCTTCAATTGATCCTTTAACTCCTTCAATTTAGTTAGGGCCATATGAAAAGGAGGAATTAAAATAGGTTAAGTATCTAAAAGGAGATCTATGTCAAAATCCACTTTCCTTTTGGGAGGAATACCAGGCAAATCTTCAGGAAAAATAACCAAAAACTTATTAACCACCAAATTTGACTCAAGAGTAGGTGACTCAAATTCCACATCTCTAACCCTCTAAATATGATAGATGTACCCCTTAGAAATCATCCTTTAGGCATTGATATATGAAATGAACCTACCTTTAACAATAGAGTCACTACCCTCCCATTCAAAAACAGGCTCATTAGGAAACTGAAACTTAACTTTTCGAGTTCTATAATCAATAGAGGCATATGAAGCATGAAACCAATTCATACCAAGAATAATATTAAAATCAAATATCTCAAGCTCTACAAGATCAATAGGAAGGACTTTATGCAAGACTAAAATAGAACAACCCCAATAGATTCTTTGGGCAATAATAGATTTAGCCACGGGAGTATAAACTGAGTAGGGCTCCCTCAAAATTTCAGGACTCAAACTAAACTTAACAGCCAACAGAGGAGTCACAAAAAATAAATTTACACCTAGATCAAGAAAAACATAAGCATCAAAATCAAAGACTTTTAACATACCAGTCACCATATATGGAGTCTCCTCTACTTCCTGTCGAGCATGCAAGGCATAGAACCTGTTGCTCCTAGGAGTACCACCTTGAGGAACCCTTGATTGGACTTGATCACCTTGAGCTTCTTGACCCTGAACCTTCTTCGCAACCTTGGGATAGTTGGAAATCCTTTAGTTCATGTCACCGCACCCAAAACAAGCACCAGTGTCCCTTCGGCATAAGTCTAAGTAGTTCTTCGCATAATTGTCATACCTTAGGAATAATGGCCCACACCCAACCTGTGTCTTTGGAGGAGGCACTCTATAATTGGAAACCTTTGTATTATAACCTTGACCCTATTGGTAGCAACCATAACCACCACCCTTAGAGTTGGAGAACCCATCATCATAATGGGTCCTCTTAGCATCCTTCACCTTCCTTTCCTTGAGCTTCTCCCCTTCAATCTATTCAGTATAAGTCATGAACCTAGAGATGTCCATATCCTGAATAAGCATAGTCGTACGACACTCTTTTATAACCAAATCAGAGATCTCAAAAATAAACTTGTGCATTCTTATATGGGGTCAGCCACTAGCATAGGAGCATACTTTGAGAGCTTTTTCAACTTTAGGGAATAGTCCCTCATAGTCATGCCACCTTGTCTGAGACTGATAAACTCTATCATCTTGGCCTCCCTAAGTTCAAAAGGGAAGAAACGATCCAAAAAAGTAAATTTGAACTCTTTTTATCCAACTTGAGCATCAATAACACTCTCCATCAACCACCGGGTATACCACACCTGAGCCACATCCTTCAACTGATAAGCAGCTAGCTCGATTTTCTCCTCAGAAATCACCCCCATAACAGTCAACACCTTAGTGAGCTCATCAATTAAATCCTGTGCATCCTCATCAACTTTTGAAATATAGAACTCTAGAGGATTCATCAGAGTAAAATCTCTCACTCTAACAGACTGAGTTTGAAGTTAAGGAGGAGGATTGGCCTGCCTCACTTGATTTTCCATGGTTTGAGCTAGCAGAGCAAGAGTAGCAAAGAGCTCATTAGGAGTAACCGGTTCCCCCATAGGTTCTTGCGGGATTGGGTCCTCATTAACTGGGGCTTACCTAGGTAAAAGAGCTCTTCATGCAGGCATATTTTGAAATAGTAATAATGATAATATTATTGTTAAGAAAACTAAATATATGGGTCCATAGCACGACACAAGAAATGAAGAAGTGAGATCATTCCTAAAACATCATCATAGCCTCTCACTCATAGGTATGGTGCACAACACACCCAAGAATAAGACTCTACTCAACATGGCATATTGGACTCTGAGGATGATTTATAAATCTAGTGCTCTAATACCATGTTTGTCATGACTCAGGAGTAGAGCCTAGGAGTGACACGGTGAATGGGAACCCAAGAGTCTCCAAAAAAGCCTCATAGCATACATTCACACATTATCGATTTGGAAGCACATAAATATACATTAAACACATAATTCTATGGGGTGAGTAATTATGACTCACGCTATAGGGAGATCATAGGGATAGGGATGTACATGGTTTCACATAACCCATATATCTGAGGGACAGATATGGAGGACTCAAGCTATGGGGGTATCATAGGACTTAGGAATTTCCAAAACATCTCACATCACATAATCATATCATCCATGCATAATACATAACCATAACATCTCAAATAAATACACACAGCATAATTCGTATGGAAGGCTATAAGATGTCCTACAATACCTCTAGTCTAGAATAGGTTGTGGACAAGACACTTCCCAGGCTCACCCTCAAGGTAAAGTAATAGACAATATAATCATAATAGGTCGAGTGGCTTGTCCTTCGATGATAGGAATCACCGCAAGTATCTATGAAACAATCAACAAGCCATCAAGAAGAAGAAGGTGATAACCTCCAATCCTTATATAGTTAGATCATATAGGCAGAAGAGTATGCGTTAGTATGTTTGAATGTACTAAGTATGCGGATTGAGATATCAATATGCCATGAAATACACGATGCTTGAATGTCGTAGTACTTAACATATTGGGGATGAGACCGTAACTGACATATATATAAGACCAAGCGAGCTACTACTTGGAATTACAATGTTCACCCTACATCTGAGAAAAGGGTGATCTACTTGCCAAAGGTAGACCATACTTCTCCTTACGGGCCTTCCATATCGAAGAAGCAACCTTACCTTATGGGCCTCCCATTTCGGTATAGATTTTCATACTTAACATAATCATCCACAAAGGGGCATAAACGTAAGTCTATGTTTGGAACATAGTTATGGAAAAGGAGACTTTACATAAGGACCCCTTTGGTCGAGCCCCCCACCCCCAATCTCATTCGGTGCTAAGTCATCATCTCACGAGAATACATATACATATACATGCTTGAAATTGGAACACAAGTATTTTCAAATCATAATCATGCACATTTAGGCCGAAAGACCAAACTAAACTTCATGTCATACTTTCATACATAAGAGAAACTCAATCATAACCTATACATATTGGTGTAAATACCCAGAGTTGCTCAAAGAGCCATAATCATAGATATTTGTGTGATCACATTCTTGTCATAATCATACTTACTTTCAAAACATAGTCATAATCATAATTAGGACCTATCCCACAACAAGAGTTCCATGAAAATCATGTTTCATGTATGCATAAGATATGAGAGATGAGGGAAATGCATGGGCAATATAGATTTAAATTAAATCAAAAAGTATAATATAAAATTCAAGTAAATCCATAATTAAATCACAATTTAGATTACGCATGCTTAAATCAAACTTTAAAGGGACAATGCATATTCAAATCATCATAATATTCATGCAATTCAATGTATTATGGCTTAATTTGCTTTAAATATAATAATTAAACATAGCTCATAACTCAATTTAATCAAATAAATAATAATTTAAAACACGCATGTTTAAAGTAAGCTCAATTTCATAAAATTCAAAGAGTAAAGAGTTTGGGTTCATCATGGTTGAAAGGGGACCATGAATAAATTACCACATACCTTTGATGAGCAAGAAAAATGGAGAAGACATTTATAGAAGAAGAAGACCTCTTTGAACTCCCAAGTTGAATCTTCAAGCCTCACTTAAGAGGAGCTTTTAGGAGAGAGTATTGAAATACTCTAAGTGTAATGAATTGAATTGAATGAGAATGGAGGATTATAGGTTAATTCAAGTGTTTAGGAGGGATTAGGAAGGGCAAAACGACCTTAGGAAATAACAAAAATTACAATTAAACCAATTAATGAAATGGGCATGAAAGGTTGTCAGCATCTAGATGACCCACTTCATGAGCCATGTAAAGGACCACGGGTCGTGTACCTATCCGTAAAGCAATACTTAGAAAAATCTTCATAAATAAAGTTCCAAAACTGTAATCCCATACTTAGAAATTTTTCACTCCAACGTCCATAAGGAAGGCCATACAGCCAGTGAGGTGCTACAAAGACCGTGCACATGTCTGTGGTACTTCACTTGGCCAAACTCCAGACAAGGGCTGGCACCACGAAAAGCCACACAATCCATCAAAGTTCAAATGGCCTGTGAGTGCTTCCATATAGTTGAGGAAAGTTCTGGAATATTAACCTTATACTTAGAACCATTTCTTAGGTTGAGACCTTTATCCCATACTTAGAACCCCACTTAGAACCCATTTTGAGGACCAAGAGATCCCCACATACTTAGAATCCATTTTGAGGACCAAGAGATCCCCACATGGACCATACAAGGCTTCATGATCTGTATAGGGTCTCCTTGAAGCATGCCTTAGCCAAAAACTCAAAAAAATCCCTACACGGATGACCTTTATGAAAACAGGCTTAACTTTCTCATCCGTACTCCGAATCAAGTGAAACCAAGTGCGTTGGAAAGATAAGTCAAAGAGCTTCAATTTGATAGGTAATACCTTATCCAGTGCTTCAAATTATAAGATATATCATCAGATAAATTTGACCCTTCTAGTAGTTCTTAAAATAAACTTAACCAACACTATTCTCTTGAATATGGCTACATAATGGAGACTCATGGTGATAATTAACAACACAAAATGAGTTCAAAATCAATCACACCATATCAACAAGGTTTTCCAAAGTATGGGTCCTCACAGAACTGATGACTACTGTTGAATTCTGGGTCGTTATTGCTATGATGGTCGAGTTATGGCTCCTTAAGTAGGACAGGCTATGTCACGACCCAGAAGTGGGGCATAGATGTGACATGGAAAAGGAGAACTCAAAAGTCCTCAATCAAGACATCATAGTATCATCACTCACATCATCAGTTAGGAAGCGTGGGAAAGTAAACACATAAGACATAATTCTAAGGGAAACGGGGCTTTGGACTCAATCTATTGGGATGTTGTAAGGAATGGGATGAACATGAATTTCATAGTACATAACAAGTATTTCTAAGGGGTAGATAAGTAGGACTCAAGCTATAGGGGCACATCGGGTTATGGGACTTTCCACATAAGCATATTCACAAGTCCAAACATAATCATAAGCATAATCGAAACATCATGCTAATAGCCAAATCTCAATAGTCATAACATCTTATCAAAACATAATACAACGTGCAAGAGTCTAACATGTCCAACATAGCCTCTACATAGTATAGAGCGGGGCCTCGACATACTCTAGGCTCACCCTCAATTTATAAAAAAAGAAAGTAAAATAATACAGGGAAGAGGAAAGTAGATATTGCCCTTGAACAAAAGGGCTCACCATAATCAAAATCTACAAGGATTTCACTCGTCATTCAACGGTAGATAGAGGTCGTCACCGGTCCCTACATGGTTAGAACATGTAGATAAAGAGTATGGGTTACCACAAGAAAGCGCTAAGTATGCGGGTATGAAAATGTTTATGCAAATGAATCTATAGACAACCTAGATGGCAAGGGCACATATATAGAAAGATAATATAAGGAATAATAGTATATCAATATGCTATGGTAACCATGATGCATGAAATTCCATAATACTTATAGTATAGATGTAACAACCCGAAAATTTTTGAAATATACTTATGGTTAGCATTCTAGGATGTACTACAAGCCATGTATGATTTTTGGTGGCCACGGGTTGATTTTAAGTGGCCGAATGCAAATTGGACTAGTTAGTGGCCTTGAGGGACAGTTTTGACAGTCAACTTCAAATAGTCATAACATTTGATGTGGGATGAACCATGTGAGCTACCACATATGAAATTGAATGTATTTGGGTTATCTTTGCAAAAAAAGTGGTTTCACTCCATTTGGATATCCGATGAGGGAGATATGGCCCAAACAGTGAGACTATCTGAAATTCAAAAGACATTGGAGATAGGCCCTGGAAATTGCCCAAGGCGTGTGAGACAGACAGTGAAACTTTGCACGGTCCGTGAGGTGTTCCGTCAAGTGGTCCAGAGAGCATGGGGCGGCCAAGACTCACCCCAAAAGCTAAGTTAAGGTCCACGGACCACCCCACGGTCCGTGTGACCTCAAATGGATCGTTTGGTGGTCCGTCAAGTTAAACAGAAGCTTGGTTAAGCCGTGGTTGGTTTAAATGGATAAGGCAAGGTTCACGGGGCTAGAGGATTGACCTAGTTTTATGGTAGTATTGTCAATATAGATTCGGGTTTGCCAAGGATTTGACGTAAGTGATTTAAGTCAAGAATTTCATTTTTGGGACTGTTTTGGGGCCTCTGTTTAGACTTCTGCCACTTTGAGATGCCATAACTTTTAGCACACGATGAAATGGGTTGGAAACTTTATATAAAATTAAATCTCTTTGGGTTATCTTCGCAATGCAACTGGTTTCACTCAATTCGGAGCTCGGATGAGCAAGTTATGATCATTTTTGTGAGACTGCCCGAAACTGGAATTTTGCCTCGGAAAGTTTAAGTCAAGTCTCACGGACCATTAAATGGTCCGTGAAACTTTTGACGGCCCATGAACAGTACCGTTAAACGTTACAGTGAGCTCACTGAAGCTCGAAGTTGGAAATTCGGCTAAGGCATTTTTTGACGGAAGGTTGCACGGCCCGTGAACAGTTTCACGGGCGCTGTAGCAGCCGTTTAAGCTTCTGTTTTACACTGTGTTTAGTTAAAATTCTGATTTATTGATGGTATTTTTGTAAATTGGTTGATCCCTAGGTCCTTTTTAGACCTCCTAAAGTCT
>JBCEWC010018004.1:0-12195 GCA_038996855.1 Solanum aculeatissimum
TAGCTTGTTATGTTATTTTCTTTACTTATGTATTGAGGGTGAGCCTCAAACTATGTCGAGGCCCCACTTTATCTATGGAGGTTTGTTGGACAAACTAAACTCTTGTACGCTGACTTGTAATTATTGAATATTATAATTATGTAATACTATGCTTGTGAGCCTTGACTATGGAATGGTATTGATTATGTTTATGACTTGATGGTAGCAATTGTGTGTGACTATGTGCTTATGTGAAAAGTCCCATAATCCCAGTGTGCCCCATAGCTTGAGTCCTACTTATCCGTCCCCTTAGAGATAGTTGCTATGTGTTTTGTGAATCCATGTTTATCCCATTCCCGGCAACATCCCCATAGCTTGAGTCCAAAGCCTCGATTCCCTTAGAGCTTATGTCCTATGTGTTTTGCCTCCGCGCTTCCGAACCGATGATATGTGTAATGATGCTATGATGTCTTGATCGAGGACTTTCGAGATCTCTTTCGCCATGCCACATCTAGGCCCCTATTCGGGTCGTGATACTAAGGTTGAGAAAGACCCCTAGAACTTTATTGATGAGATGTGGAAGGTTTTAAAAACTATGCATGCAACCGAAACTAAGAGAGTTCAACTTGCTTTCTATCAACTTAAGGATATGGAAAATATTTGGTACAATTAGTGAGAAGAAAGCTGAGGTGAGGATGCTGAACCTGCCATTTGGAGTGATTTTGAGAGTGCCTTTCTTGACCATTTCTTTCCACGAGAGTTGAGGGAAGCAAAGGTTGAAGGGTTTGTCAACTTGAAGAAGGAGGGGATGACTTTCAAAGAATATAGCTTCAAGTTCATACAACTATCTAGGTATGCTCTAGTGATGGTCCCTAACATGAGATCCAAGATGAGAAAGTTCATATCTGTCTTGGGCAAGCATATGAAAAAGGAGTTCAAAGCAACATTGCTGATTTTGGGCATGGACATCTCCAGAGTTATGGTGTATGCGCAACAACTTAAGAGGATAAGAAGAGAGATAGAGAGGATCATTTGAGCAAGAAGGCTTAATCAGCAGGGCATGAGCCTAGCCATCAAAAGCAAGGTAAGGGGGACAAGTCCTATTTTCAGAAGAGGTTTTCAAACTATGCACTATCCTCAGTAAGCACACCAACTTTGAGTAACAGGTATGATCAGAAGTTATAGGGCTATTAGAATTCTAGAGCTCAAGGTTCTCAATCCCAATCTAGTGTGGCTCAAGCTTCGAGGGGGAAACCATCATGCGGCAAGTGTGGAAGACTCTACCTAGGTGAGTGCCGAGAGGGCACAAATGCTTGCTTCAAGTATGGATAGACTGGTCATTTCCAAAATGAATGCCTAATGAGAAAGTGGGGTGAGAAAGGTAATAGATATTAGTCTTCGGCAGCACCACAGGCTAGTGGTAATTAGAGAGGTGCCACTACTAATATAGGCGGGGTACAAATTATCTATATACGATGGGCAATCAACATGATCAGGAAGTTACGCCAGATATTGTTACGGGTATGATTCAAGTCTTTTCCTATGATTTATATGCCTTGCTTGACCCAGATGCCACTTGATCCTTTGTGACTCCATATGTGGCTAGTAAGTTTGAGATCCTTCCTGAATGTCTTTTTGAGCCCTTCAGTATTTCTACTCCTACTGGTGAGTCTATTATAGTTGAAAGGGTTTATAGAGATTGTGTAGTGTCCATTTATAATAGAGATACTCTTGCTGATCTAATTGAGTTAGAGATGGTTGACTTCGATGTGATTTTTGGCATGGATTGGCTTTACGCCGGTTATGCCTCTATTAACTGTAAAACTCGAATGGTCAAGTTCCAATTTCTGAATGAGCCTGTTATAGAGTGGCAGGGAGTTCTACAATGCCTAAGGGTAAGTTTATTTCCTGCCTTAAGGCCAGAAAGCTAATTTCTAAAGGGTGTATCTATTACCTCGTACGAGTTAAGGCTGATGATGTACAGTCTCCACCTTTTGAGTTAGTTCTAGTATTTAATGATTTTCCTGATATCTTCCCTAATGATTTGCCTAGAGTCTTTTCTGATAGGGAGATCGACTTTGGGATTGATTTTCTCCCTAATACTCAACCCATATTTATTCCTCCGTATAGAATGACACCAACCGAGTTGAATGAACTAAATAAGTAGTTGAAAAGAGTGTCTCTACGTGGGGCGCTCCTGTCCTATTTGTTCAAAATAAGGATGGTACCCTCAGGATGTGTATAGACTATTGCTAGTTGAATAAGGTGACTATTAAGAATAAATATCCCCCTCCAAGAATTGATGACTTGTTTGACCAACTTCTGGTTGCCACTATTTTCTCCAAGATAGATCTCCAATTAGGCTATCACCAGTTGAAAGTGAGAGAATGTGACATCCTGAAAATGACTTTCGGAACCAGATATGATCACTTCGAGTTTATAGTAATGTCCTTTGGGTTGACAAATGTACCTACAACTTTCATGGACTTGATGAATAGAGTGTTTAGATAGTATCTTGATATGTTCATGATCATGTTTATTGATGATATCTTGGTGTATTCTAGAGATGAGGAGGAGCATGATAATCACCTTAGGATCACTTTGCAGACGCTCAAGGATAATAAGTTATATACAAAGTTTTCAAAGTGTGAGTTCTGGCTTAAATCTATGACATTTCAGGGCCATGTGGTTTTGGGCAATGACATATGATTGGATACTCAAATGATCGAGGCAATCAAGAATTGGCCTAAACCAATCTCTCCTACAGATATAAGGAGTTTTTTGGGTTTGGTTGGCTACTATCGTAAATTTGTTGAGGGATTTTCTTCCATATCTGCACCGTTGACTAGAATGACTTAGAAGAAGGTCAAGTTTCAGTAGTCTGATGAATGTCAAAAAGTTTCCAAGGGTTGAAGACCAAATTAACTACTGCACCACTATTGACTTTACCTGAGGGGACTGGTGATTTTGTGATCTATTATGATGCTTCTAGAGTGGGATTGAGATGTGTTTTGATGCAAAGAGGTAAGGTCATAGCTTATGCTTCCAGGCAACTTAAGAATCATGAGAGGAACTATCAATCTCATGACTTAGAATTTACTGCGGTGTGGTGTTTGCACTCAAGATTTGGCACCACTATTTATATGGAGCACATGTCGATGTATTCACAGACAACAAGAGCCTGCAATATGTATTCACCAAAAAAGAGCTTAACTTGAGGCAGAGGAGATGACTTGAGTTGCTCAAGGACTACGACATGTGCATCCTCTAACACCCAAGTAAAGCTAATGTAGTTGTTGATACTCTTAGCAGGTTGTCAATGGGAAGTACGACCCATGTTGAGGAAGGAAAGAAAGAGTTGGCAAAGGAAGTGCATAAATTGGCTCGATTGGGAGTCCAACTTGAGAAGTCTAACGAATGTGGGGTTGATATTCAAAATGGATCAGCATCGTCTCTTGTAGTAGAGGTGAAGAAAAAGAAAGACTGAGACCCCATCTTGCAACAATTGAAGGCAGATGTGCATAAACAAAAGGTGATGGCTTTCGCCAAAGGGGGAGATAGAGTATTGAGATATCAAGGCAGACTATGTGTTCCAGATTTTGATGATATTCAAGAAAGGATCATGGAAGAAGCCCATAACTCTAGGTATTCCATCCACCCAGGGTCAACTAAGATGTACCATGACTTGAGAGAGGTTTATTAATGGAGTGGAATGAAGAGGGGCATTGCTGAGTTTGTTTCTAAGTGCCCAAATTTCCAAAAAGTTAATGTTGAGCATCAAAGGCCATGTGGAGTAGCTCAAAATTTTGAGATTCTAGAATGAAAATTAGAGATGATCAATATAGACTTCGTTATAGGCTTACCGAGGTCTCACAAGCTGCATGATTCGATTTGGGTGATAGTTGACAGGATGACTAAATCTGCGCATTTTTTGGCAGTAAAGACGACTAATACAGCCGAGTATTATGCCTGACTATACATAAGAGAAATTGTTAGACTGCATGGAGTTCCTTTGTCTATCATCTCAAATAGAGGAGCCCATTATACTGCACAGTTTTGGAGATTTTTCCAGAAAGGCCTGGGTTCGAAAGTGAATCTTAGCACCTCTTTTCACCGTCAGACTGATGGTCAGGTAGAATGCACAATTCATACCATGGAGGATATGTTGAGAGCTTGTGCCATTGACTTCAAGGATAATTGGGATGATCATTTACCTCAGATTGAGTTTGCTTACAATAACAGTTTCCATTCGAGTATTCAGATGGCTCCTTATGAGGCCCTTTATGGGAGGAGATGTAGATTACTGATCGGTTGGTTTGAGGTGGGTGAAACAAAATTGATTGGACCATATTTAGTGCACCAAGCCATGGATAAAGTGAAAATCATTCGAGAAAGATTAAAAACTGCACAGAGTCGTCAAAAGTCCTATACTGATGTTAGAAGAAGAGACCTATAGTTCGAAGTGAATTATTGGGTATACTTGAAAGTGTCACCCATGAAAGGTGTAATGAGATTTTGGAAGGAAGGGAAATTGAGTCCTAGATACATTGGTCCTTACCAAATTGTGAAGAGAGGAAAATGTAACTTATGAGTTGGAGTTACCACAATAGCTAGCAGCCATCCATCCGATCTTTCACATTTCTAAGCTTAAGAAGTGTTTGGAAGATCCGTCCTTGGTTGTACCTGTTGAAAGCATTAGAGTGAAGGATAATTTGAGTTCTAAAGAGATCCCAGTCCAAATCCTTGATCATTAAGTTTGGATGTTGAGAACTAAAGATGTTGCATCTGTAAAAGTGTTGTGGAGAAGTCAATCTATTGAAGAAGCCACATGGGAAGCTGAAGAGGATAAGAAGGCTAGATACCTTCACCTATTCGTGCCTCCTAATGATGAAATTGATGGTAATAATTCATTTCTATTCTCTGAGTTATTTTTCCATTATTGAGTTAAGTCCTTATCTATGAGTTGATGTCTTTTTCGAGTCCTTGAGTATTTGAGTATGCATGTATTTAACTATATTCGTGCCTAATGATGATGTTAGAGATAATCTTTCAATTCTGAATCCTGAGTTGAAACTGATTTCTGGAGTATGAGTATTTGAGTATCCGAGTATTTGAGTTCTTGATAGTGTTCTTGCTTAATAAGCCTTGAGTTACTCATCATTCGAGGATGAATGATTTCATATTGTTATACCCCATAACTCATTCTTACATGTACCCATGTTTAAAGACTCATTCTTACATGTGGAGTGTGTATTAGGGTCACAAGAGACTTGTAACACTTAGACGAGTTCAAAACCTTCCTATAAATTAAGTTTATAGTGATAGATTATACAAGAATCAACTTTAAACGATAATAACTCTTATCATACAAAGCATTAGGTAGCCCATGACCTACCAAATGAAATCTCTTTGAATTATCTTTCCAACGCAACTGGTTTTACCTTATTTGGAGTTTAGAGTCAAATGTTATGGCCATTTTACTAAACACTACCAAAACAAAGTAATTCCACGAAACCACATATGGGTCATGGCTTGAAGTACGACCCGTAAAGTTAGGTTTCGTGGAAAGGTCCAGAAAATCAATTTTTACTCCAGACTTCACGAATCTATCTACGGATCCTAAAGTATTCTACAGGTCGAGGATTGATCTCGTGGAAGGTTCCATTAACCTCAAAAATGCGCCTAAAAGTTTACGAAAAGATTCCATGGGTCGTGGAATGTTCCACGAGTCGTGAAAGTGGCCCATGGACAACTTTTGACAGCTTTTTCTAAAGGGTTATTTTGGTCTTTTCTCACCCTTTTAAAGACTAGATTTGATGTTTTTATACCTAAATAAAGCCCTAAACATATCATTTGATTCTTTTTACGGTAAAACTCATCCTTCAAATGTAGAACAAGGTTTCAAGGGAGAAAAAGGCTAGGGTTTGAAGCATAAACTTGAGAGTTCTTCCAAGCAGTTCCAAAATCTTAATTTTCAAGTATGTAAGACTTACCAAAACATGGATTTTGTTCTTCCATGTGCCCCATAACCCTAATTGATGAAGTTATGAAGGAATTGAGTTTCCCATAGATGGTTTTTGAACATTGTTTTTTATATTCTAATGTATTTCTATAAAATTTTGCTTGAACTACTATTTTGATGAATTAAATGCTTGAATTAGGTGATTTTACTTATCTACACGAACCCTAGCATGAATTTTTGTTATCTTTATCTATTTTACTTAAAGTGTATGCATGAGTATAAAATTAAGCCTAATGAGACTATGACGTCCCTAAATATTGTAACTCTACTTTTGTTTTCCCTAATGATATGAGTAGAATGATACATGATAGAGTCCTTATAAGTTGAGAGATGAACTTTAAAAGAATCTAATCAAAGAATTAATGGTAGATGTGATGAATTAAGTTAATAAATGTCCAATGAGACTAGATTAATGAGCTAACCCTAGGGTTGATGTCTTATCAACAGAATGAGTCTTGGGAGGAGTATTGAGTATAGAATTGAGTAAGAGTAAGTCCAACTCAAACTCAATAACTATGTGGCCATCTTGGGGAGGATTGAATCATAAAATTGGATGTTTCCTAAATATCCCAAAAAGAGTACCTGATATTACTATTGTGGATCCACTGATGGGATGTCCTTTACCCCGACAAGGTATCGGATGAATATGCCAACGACATTACTTTGTTGTATCATCACCAACTTATAGGTGATGGTTGTCAGTTAGAAAAACTCCTAAATAGGTCTTGATAGTACTTTGAGTGGATGGGATGAGATGGTATATGAGTGATCATTGTCTAAACTTTATTCTTACCTTAGAGTTTTGACTTGATGACTGATTTCCTTACTTCTTGAGTTGAGTTATTTGAGTTGGTATTATTCTGCCTTTACATGTTTATTTTTTCCATTTTACATAACAATACATTCCACGTACTGACGCCCATTTGGGGTTGCATCTTTTCATGATGCAGAGATAGGTACTAGTGGTCCTCAGCAGGCACTCCGTTGAGGACCTATTTACATTCAGTTTATTGGTGAGTCCTCCCCTACTTTCGGAGGATGTCATATCTTATCTTCTAGTTTTGAGTTTATCTTTTCTATTTTATTTTGAGTTAGCCATGGACTTGTCATTGACACCACTTATTCAGATGTTTAGAGGCTTCATAGAGAAGAATGCCGAGTTATGATTAGATGTTATGTTTGACTAGTTTCTTTCACACTAGTCTTACTTAGTTGATGGATAGATTGTTTGGCCTTTGGCCTGGATTTTCATTGAGTCTTCTTTGTTATTGAGGTCTTCTGCTATTAGATTGTGATTGAACAAATGTGATAAAGCTAGTGGTTTGCTTGAGGGCTAGCAATAGTCTCTGAGCGCCAGCCACGCCAAGGGTACCCTCCCGGGGCATGACACCTACACCTGCATCAAAAAGGTCAATACACAACAAGGATATAAAATAAGCCTCATAAGGTCTCCCACTTCTCCAATATAACAACACCATAGGTAATAACCACATTGTATATGCAATGGCATCAAATCATGCATCAAGTGTCTCATGAACTTGCCATCTAGTCATAGTCAAGGGCATTACAATGTCTCATCCTTTCCACCTACTCATAGTCAAGGGGTTTTACATTATCTCATCCTTGCCACCTACTCACGATCAAGGGATTATATGGAGTAAATCTCACCCTCGGGTCAAGGGTGGTTGGTACAACTGTGGAGCATATTACCTTTGCCTCCTACTTGGGTTAAGGGGTGGTACAATGCAACATGATACAATGCAAGACAGTTCTAATCACCTAAATATGTGCATAAACACAACAACAACATAATGAGAGTAATACATTATAAGTCTCACAAGGCATGAAATATAATATCAAGTATCACCATCTATCATAACATGCTATCTAGACATAACTATTTTAAAGATTAGAGATACCATATATATATATATATATATATATATATCAGACCTCACTCCTCCATACAATATAAATCCATCAACAATATGTCTAACTAACAAGTATATCACAAATACCAACAAGTATACCAAGACCAACAAGTATACCAAGACCAACATATAAGGGGTATTCTAGACTTTTCCCCACCCCTCTTAAACTTGATACACGACCAATATAGTTCATTTTGACCTAAAAAGGGTTTCAAAACCCATTCCTAAGTCTTCTACGCATTCTAACAAAAGACCTAGGGCTAGAGAGAAGAGCGAGGATTCAAGGAATTCAAGCTAGATTCATGACAAGTTGATTGTCTACCTTCATTCCAAGTATGTAAGACTAACCTAAAGCATGAAATTGTTCTTCCATGTGCCCCTTGATTGAGATAGATTGATAAAAGAGTGTATTGAGTCTTTATGCATGTTTTTGAGTCTTTATGCATGTTTTCTTTGAAGGTTTTCATGTAAATCATATATATTTTATATATTTTGACATATTTGATGATCATCATGAACTTGTTTTACTGGAGGAAAGTTTTTATACAAGTTATTTCATAAATCCTACTTTTTACTTCATATAAGAATTGCATGAAAGAACCTAGAGATTGAGTCTACAGCCTTAACAGTATGATTGTGTCTATGATTGTGATGTGAGCATGATGATAGGTTGATAGAACTTTATGGTCCTGTGAGTCATCAAACTTGAACTCTAAAAAGTGGTCTAAATTAAAAGTCTTCCTATGTGATAATCTAATTATTCTTGAAAGGTGAATGAGATTGATTGGTTAAATTGTTGAAATATATGATTGAGAATTGATTTGATAGTCGATAGGTTGAATTGAAAATCGATGTGATTCCTTATGAGACTCATCGATTAAATTGATTGGGTTTGATTGTTTATGAGCATTGTGTCTTGTGAGTAGTATCAAGCACTGAATGAAGTAAGAGTCAGTCCAACTCGAACTCAGTAGCTACACCTCCATGCGTAAGAGAGGATTGAAATCGTTAAATCAGATATTTCCTCTTGATAGGTCTTTGAAATAATAGAGGACTCATTTCCGGTCTACTGTGGATCGATTTGTTCTCTACCTGGCAAGTATTGAACAGTTGTGGCAACATCAGCGGGATGTAAGGCTTACCAAAACATGAATTTTGTTATTTCATGTGCCCCATAACCCTAATTGATGAAGTTATGAAGGAATTGAGTTTCCCATAGATGGTTTTTGAATGTTTTTTCTTAAATTCTAATGTATTTCTATAAAATTTTGCATGAACTACTATTTTGATGAATTAAATGCTTGAATTAGGTGACTTTACTTATCTACACGAACCCTAGCATGAAATTTTGTTATCTTTATCTATTTTACTTAAAAGTGTATGCATGAGTATAAAATTGAGCCTAATGAGACTATGAAGTCCCTAAATGTTGTATCTCTACTTTTGTTTTTCTGAATGATATGAGTAAATTGATATATGATAGAGACCTTATGAGTTGAGGAAGAATTTTAAAAGAATGTAATCAAAGAGTTGATGGTAAATGTGATGAATTGAGTTGATAAATATCCAATGAGACTAGATGAATGAGCTAACCTTAGGGTTGATGTCTTAAGAGAATAATAAGTCTTGGGAGGAGTATTGAGTACCAAATTGAGTAAGAGTAAGTTCAAATCAAACTCAATAACTACGTGGCCAGCGTAGGAGAGGATTGAACCGTAAAATTAGATGTTTCCTACTTGATGTTACTATTATGGATCCACTGATAGGATGCCCTTTACCCTGGCAAGGTATTGGATGGATGTGGTAACAATATCACTTCGTTGTATCATCACCGACTCATAGGTGATGATTATCGGTTAGAGAAACTCTCAAATAGGTCTTGATAGTACTCTGAGTGGATGAAATGGGATGGTATATGAGTGGTCATTGTCTAAACTTCATTCTTACCTTAGATTTTTGACTTGATGACTGAGTTCCTTACTTCTTGAGTTGAGCAATTTGAGTTGATGCTATTCTTCCTTTACATATTTCATTCTGCCATTTTACATACCAGTACATTCCACGTACTGACGCCCATTTGGGGTTGTCTCTTTTCATGATGCAAAGACAGGTACTAGTGGTCATCAGCAGGCACTTCGTTGAGGACCTATTTACATTCAGTTGATTGGTGAATCCTCACCTACTTTTGGAGGATATCATATCTTAGATTTTCTATTTTATTTTGAGGTATCCATGGACTTGTCATTGGCACTACTTAGTCAAACTTTTAGAGGCTTCATGGACTAGACTGTCGAGTTATGATTGGATGTTATGTTTGACAAGTTTCTTTCATACTAGTCTTACTTAGTTGATGGATAGATTATTTGGCCTTTGACCTGGATTTTCATATTATCATTTCATTTCATTGAGTATTCTTTATTATTGATATCTTTCGCTATTAGATTGTGATTGAACGAATGTGATGAAGACGAGTGGTTCATTGGAGGGCTAGCAATACTCTCTAAGTGCCGACCACACCAAGGATACCCTCCAAGGTCGTGACAAACTTGGTATCATAGAATAGAGTTCAAGTGTCCTAGGAAGTCTATGAAGACGTGTCTAGTAGAGTCTTGTTTATAGGTGTGTTGTGCACCACACTTTATAACCAGGAGACTATAGGACATTAGGAATTATTACACTTCTCTTGTATTCTAAGTTTGTGCAACAAAATGTAACTCTATTAAAGTATTTATTTGAATCATGCATTCCGCAATTGCAGATCATGCCTCCTAAGCATACCACTATTTAAAGAGATGTTTCAGCCTCCAATGTCTCAAATATCCCACCAAAGGTGCGTACTTGGATGGAGACGAGGGGTCGAGGTCAACCAACTAGAGCCACTGGTGTTCCACAAGCACCCACTGCTCCACGTGTTCCTACAACAGAAGTTGATTTCAGAGGAGTTATCATATGCTCACCTAACTAGTAGCCATTCAGAGGAGGAACCAGAGATCACTGACCCCTAGCTTTAGCTCCCAAGAGACAACTTCCACAACCAGACTTAGAGATTTTCTAAGGATAAACCCACAAGTCTTCATAGGGTCTAAGTGTAACGACCAAAAATTTTTGAACTTCTTATTGGTTGGTCTTGTATGGTTTTGGAATAGTCATGGTTAAATTTTTGTAGCCATGGGTTGATTTTAAGTGGCCGAATGCAAAATGGACCATTTGGTGGCTTAGAGAGGTCGTTTGAGTAGTGTACTTTGAGGAATCATAACTATTGTTAGGGGATGAACTGTGTGGGATACTACATATCAAATTGAATTTATTTGAGTTATATTCACAACGCAACTATTTTCACTTAATTCGGAGTTTGTATGAGGAGGTTATGGCCAAACCAGTGAGATTGCCCGTAATTCGGAAGACGCTGGAAATAGGATCTGGAAATGGTCCAAGGACAGGACCACGGACCCTGTGAAGGTCCACATTCCGTGTGAGGGTCCGTGTGGTGATCTAGTGGGTTCAGGGTAGTCAGGGTCCAACCCCTAGAATAATATAAGTCTCACGGACCACCCCCACGGTCCGTAAAGTGGGGAAGTGTGTGGCCAAGGTTGTGGGGCTGGTCTCTGGGCCAAGTGTGTCTCCATGGACCAGTACACGGTATGTGTGAAGCCACATGGACTGTGATACCCTTCCGTGAAGTGATCCAAAAAGTCCCTGAGAGTTCGAGCCGAAGACGAAACCAAGGCATGGTACATGGACAGGTACACGGTGCGTGTACCACTGGAAGAACGCTAGCTGTCAACCATGTGGCACTATTTTTCAGTTAATTATTCGTTTTATTAATGGTTAATTTGTAATTTAATTATTTCATAGGCCCCTTTTAGGCTTTCTAAGGTCCCCTAAATCCCCTTAACCTAACCCTAACCCCTTTTCATCCATTCTAACACTCTTATTTGCTCTTTAAAAATTTCTAAATTCTCTTTACCTCCATTATTGAAAGCTTAAAGAAAGTTGGGGAAGATCACCATAAGAATTCCTTTGGTTAGTTGTAAGGTATGTGGGTTTGATTCATGGATTTCCTTTCATCCATGAAGACCCAAAACCCCTACTCTTTAATTTATGATTTTAAGTTTCTTTAAGTTATGGGTTCTTTAAATTTTGAATTATTTAATTGATTGAGATTATGTGTTGTAAAAATTAGGTTATTTAACCATGATTTAAGTTTGAATTTTATGAATGTTCATGGAAACTCTTGAAGGATCAATGTGCATGTCCCTTTAT
>JBCEWC010018005.1:0-12193 GCA_038996855.1 Solanum aculeatissimum
CCATATATCAAACATATTCCCCACATTAAAGTGAGATTGAAGACTGTGGCTCCAACAGTAGTGCTAATTCCAGAAGAAATTTGATTCTGAGCGTTCTGCTTACTAGCAGTAACTCCAGATGCTACAAAAGAAAGTAACATTAGAATCAATCCATTTTGTTCATGTTGTGTAATTTCTATTTCCATTTTACCTTCACCATGTCTACCATGTAAAAACGACTCTCCAACTGATGACTTTCAGTTCTTGAATGTTAAGGCTTGCTTTTTCTTAACTCTCTTCTTTAGCAGTGGCTTACTCACAGTAAACTGGCCTAGTAACATGTCTTATCTAGACTGGTACAGTTGGGATAACATAAGAGGAATTCCATTATAGGAGTTCTCTAAAAGAAATCCTGATTGTCAAATGTTCTTTATCTTGATAACAACTCGATTATGTTGATTCCCTGAGATGTCTTTAAATTATTGGTCAACCACTTTTACAGCTTTTCCTGTCTTTGAAGGAGAGGGAACTGATGAACTCTACGTGGACTACTATGTGTCTTAATTAAGTAGCTAATTTGAGCTATGCTTATTCTGATAGGAAATAAGATATTCAAACAAATACTACTCTTATATTGTGAATAACTATTGATCTACTGTAATTTCATGCAAAAAGGAGGCAAGAAAACTAATTACAAAGTTTGCTGAGAAAGCAAGCTAGGCTTGGTGTACTTTAGTCTATAGACCACTGAGCCAACGATTACGTTGGGTAACACCAACTTCCTGCCTGGGGATGGCCCCGGTCACATGGCTCTTAGTTATAGCTTTTGGCAACGATGATAAGTGTTCAATTCTAACAAGTTATATTCCAAGTTTGTTAATATCAAAGTTAAAATAACTAACCAATGACCATGATAATTCTGGGCAAAGCCTTCAAAATTTGGAAAATAGTGGCACCAAAAATGCCAGTGCCAAGAATATAGAAGAGAGTCTCGCTTCCTCTTGAGATTAGTCCTTCCCCTTTACTCAATAAGTACTGGTACACTCCTATCAAGAAAATGTAGCCTGCAATGTTGTTTGCACATGGAAAAACACCAAAGACCTGGTGACATGTTTTGCCAGAAGAAGTAAGCAAGGGTGGCCTAAATTCTTGATTGCTGCTAAGTTGATCAATCCCATATGAGATATTCAATAATTGGTAATTATATGAAGAATTTAGCTTTAGAACCCTCCCTTGTACCTTTACAAGTAGAAGAATAAATGTGATAAAGCATAGTGAAAGGCTTGCCATCACTAGCTATATGAGATGGGGATGTAATAAAATGGATTCCAAATTTAGACTAGGCTACTTTTATAGATGAAATTTCTCAAACAAGACAAAGGGCACTTTTAATAGTGAAAGTTTTGCACAAAAGATAAGGGTATTTTTTAATTAATATGAACAGTCTCGTGCCCACAAGGACAGGTTTAGTGGTGGAAGCTTGCAAGAAAAAAGGTCATTTGTAGTTGTTTTAACATGTAATTTGTCTTATATATTTTCAAGATTGCAAATTCGGTTTGAAGGGAAGTTGTACAGAAAATATATGTCTTTCGGTTAGAGGAGGCTCTTCACCATTTCTTTTCTCTCCATTTTGCCTAAATTTCTATCTTGTTGGGTGACATATAGCATAAGTTAGATTTAATGACTAAAATTTATAACTTAATCTAATAATGTAATTGTAGTGTTTTTTAAAATTATAACTTAAACTCTTTAATACCTGCATCAGAAAGCTAAACAGTCATCTATCATGCAAAAAACAGAGTAAATATTATTTAACAAGATTGGCATTTTGAAAGTGGCATTTGTATGATTGAGTATCTTATTCTAAGATTTGATAGAAGCTCGTGTATTGACATTGGCTTATGGAATCCTATTCCTCCACACTTAATTAAACACCATAAAATGAAGTTGAAGAGACTTGAAATAATTTTTTATTTAATATAGGTAGAGACACTAAATTTAAAAAATTATAAAAAAAATAGTCCTCGTTGTATAGACATGTATAGTCGGTGTATATTTGTGTATCATAATGTATATTTTGTGTATAGTCCATGTATAAGTAATATACATTGTATAGAAGTGCATACTTTCTATAACTTTTGACAAACAATATTGTATAGTCATGTATAGTTTCGGTGATTTTGGGCTATTTTTTATGTAAATAAAACATGGACTACTTTTTTTATAAATATTTTACTTTTTTGTATATATATCTAATTTCTCCTAATATTCAATATAGGGTATTTTTTTCAAGATTATTAGATATCAGAATTAAACTCTTTCTAAAAAAATATGTAATATTTGCTTGATTAACCTTTTATTCTGCAAGTGTAATCTACACAACTCAATTACATTTAACTATTGGAGCTTGATATTTTTAAGACGAGAATCTTTCAGAAACAATCTTTCTATCTCTATGAAACAGTAATAAGGTGTAACGTATATTTTTCCCTCCCCAAACCCCACTCGTGGAACCACTTATTGTTGTTACTTCACCTATTGTTACTATAATTACTGGTTATGAAAACTTGTGCATGTAGAGACCTATATGTATTCATAAACTTATTTTTTTAAAGTGGTATTAATTAAACGATATTAAATCATCTCATTAAATATAAAATAAATACTTAATAAATATTATTAATATTGATAAATTTTAAGTGGTACTTCCTTTGTCTCAAATTAATTGAATTTTTGAGATTTTTTTCAATGTTCAAAATATTTGAATTGTTTAAAGTTCAAGGTAAATGTTTGAAACTTTTTCATATTTGCCCTTTCATTTATTGAACTTTTATATTTTTCTAGAAGATAAATTACACTATATATTTATGATTTTACAAAGGGCAATAGTAAAAAGTATGATGTCAATTTTGTCTTTGAATGTTTTTCTTAATATGTGTGTATTACCTCACATATTCAATTAAAATGAGTTAGAGGGAGTAATGATTAAATGATTTTAAATTTTTACTCCAAAATAAATTATAAATTATAATATATATTTGTGTGGTAGTAAATCATCTCTTTTTTTTTTTGCGCAAATCTAATGAAAAGAGATCCATTGAAATGTCCATAATTAAAGTATTTTGTATCATTGATCTCTGATTTTTTACTCAAAATAGTTATAAAATATACACAAATATTACTGACATTTAAAATAACAAAACTATAATTGAAGGATATGAATTTAAAACTAAAAGTTATAGTTAAAGCGTTCCACCCTCGACTCTCTCTTATTAAGATAAAAAAGATAATAAACAAAGTATGTGCGTTATGCAAGAATGACTTAAAGATGGTAACATCATAGGACGACATCATCAGTAATGACTTAAAGATGGTAACATCATAGGACGACATCATCAGTACAACTACTCTATAGTAATTCAAAATATCTAGGAATAGATACTACTCTATTGGAGTCCAGATACATATTTTAGCTGGAGATGCCCTACAAGTGATTAAATGATCGACGTACAACGGTGGGTTATGGAATCTTTAAACACTTTGGTTTCAACGGCGTAAAATAAAGTTGAAGGAACATTTAATAATATCTCACATGTGAGATTAGAGATTCTTATTTGTTATGATATAAATACATCTGAATTTGACTTGAAACAGAAACATCATCAAGAACCTTCTATTACCCTTTCCATAGGATCAAGTTCCATTGACAACATCCATACATTTGACTGATGGTTTTATTCCTTTAGCCAGTAAACAGAAAGATGATCAATTAGGTCAAAGTTACTTTTATAATAAAAATTAAATAAATAAATTTTGAATATAAATTCCAGACTACTTCACTGCCTGGTTCACCAGCAGGTAAGCTTGTGATCCTCTTGGATTGTGTTTTATACCATGTAGGCCTACATCATGCTCAAAGCTGCCTCTACTCCAGGCGGCTCTCAAGAGTTGAGCCTAGCTTAAACAATTACAGTTGCATAAAAGATTGAAAATGTCAAGATACAATAATTAAATACACCTGTATAAACTTTGGAAATGTGAAAACAATGTACCAATCCTGTGACAGCTGAGGGCTACTTCCTACAAAAATCTCTACTGCAAATAACATTTACAAAAAAAAATTAAAAAAATTGTGCACAAAAACAGGTTTTGCGGTGATGCCAATCAGTTCCCGCCAGAAAATGAAGCAAATACACCTCTCTCTACCTTTTTCCAATTCACAGCAGCAATTAGTACATCAGAACATCTTAACATTGTGATATTAGTTAAACATTAGAGCAGTAAAGACAGAACGCCTAAGGTTGCTTGCTGAGCAGACAGCCACCTGCATCCTCTGTCAAGTTCTTCCTACCTTCAACAACATCCCTCAAGGGACAACTACATTAATCAGAAATCAGATTGGCGGTGCTGAGATGAGATCTGCTGCATTCACATCATGATCTCTCTGCAAGGATATTTGTGATACCTGATCCTAACATCAAGAACTTCCACAAATCCTGTTGCGTACTTAGCCTGCTGTACTTTGGGAAACATTTATAGAAACTATAGCTAGTTCATCATGGAGAGCATCAAGAACTACTGACCATCATTCACATTCCATCCATGGTGAGTTCAAAACAGAATTTCCAAATCACAAAGCTTGAATATGGCCCCCGTAGCCGTAGACCTTCAGGAGACCTTCATTTTGCCTCCAATTCTCTTTCACCTTCACCTCTACCTGTTTCAATAAAAAATTAACATGAGAATCACCTTTACCATCTAAGTATCTCAAAAGTTGTACCTAGCAAAATTGTGTCAGCGGGAAGTAGGAAGAAGCAGCTGCAGTACATTAATTTGAAGTATCACAATATAAGAGTGCAGTGAGTGAGTTTGAAGTACTGCGATGTAAGAGTACCCAAATATCCTCTAGAATTCATAGTAAAGACATATTATCATGACAATTACCTCCAGAAAAACTTTCTTTTGTAAGAAATCTTCTATGTCAAGCCTTGCAGCTGTGGCAAGGAGCTTTAAAGCCTTCCCTTCCTGAAAACAAATCAAGAGACATGCAACACAAGAATACATATTGTTTGTTTAGGGAAATTTAAGACATCAAGGTAAGACAACGGATAGAGTAGAAAAGACTTGTGTGAACCCCCTTTTAATGTCCTTTAATACCCGATATAGGACACTGTATATCTACACGCTCTCCCCCATGCATACCTGTTTTTTGGGTTAACACTTGGACTTTAATCTGGACTCACATGGGAAAAGGCTTTCCAAAACTTAATTAGCTCTATTACATATGTGAAAGAACCAGGCGTCAATCTAAACCATTAAGACAATGGGTGAAGCAGTGCAATTCCCTTACAAACCTTTTGGAGGACCTTTTACACATAATGTGGGACACTATATGACTCAACAATGTATACAAATGAAAACTCTAGATTAAATTGAGTCTACATTGATAGATAGAGGCAGGATGGAAGGCCAAGGAGAAGGTGAGGGTGGGACACTGCTTATTTACATGTACTGCGCTTATAAAAGAAGGATGAAACTAATAAATATAAGGAAAAAGGACAGTCTTTCTTTGTTATAAACAACAACAATATACCCAGTGGAATCCCACAAGTAGGGTCTAGGGAGGCTAAAATGTACGCAGACCTTACCACTACCTCATAGAGGTAGAGAGGCTATTTCCGGGAAACCCTCATCTCAAAATCCCATAAGTAGAATAAACTAGATACTGAAAAAAGGAAAAGGAAAGAAAAACAAGGAAGAACGACTAACAAATAAAGCAAATGACAGAATGTAAATACAATAAAATTAACAAATATAAGACAGATAATGACACCCAGGATATAAAGACACGACTAATCCTATTACCCTGCTATATCTCAAATAACAAACACAGATCACATATAGAAACTAACTGATGATTATTACCTTCCCAATAAGGATGATCTTTTGAGTGTTTTTCTCCACTATAACTTCGACTTGAATGAAGTCTTTTGCATTCGGTCTAGTCTTGTAACTAACTACATTAACCTGCAGAGTTTATGGCAGATTTAGAGGAAAACTGGAAAATGATGAAGTAGATTCCTAAAGGAAAACTAGAAGCAAATAACATTCACTAATCAACTTGAAGTTCTCAAAACACATTTTTACCTGGCATGCATAAGGAACTTCATTTCGGTATTGCAGAAATATCTTCTCTCTGACAATTTCAGCCACAAAAAATCTTTCAGGATGCTCACTAGCAATGTCCTGGAAGCAAGATGAGATGGGCTTGTTAACTTACCTTAGCAATTACTATGCATCATTATAGCCTATAGGGGGATAAATATTAACATTGCAACAAGACTTTAATGCATTAAGCAATCTCATTTTAAAATAACGTTGTGCATGCAAGATAATGACAATAAGAAAATCTATGCATATGGGAAAAAGGATAATCTTACTCCCAGGTTTAAGATCTTGAGCTACCCAACCCTGGGAATAAAGAAAAGTTTCCATATCTCTAAGCAAAACATAGAAAAAGGGCAGACTGCAAAGAGAAAGAACCTTTTGTTGAAAATCAACTCCAAGACAGTGTGGACTAAATACATGTGAAGATCAATATCAGCTAGACTTAAACTGCTGCTTAATATACTTTTATCATCATACTTTCTTAGTTGACATGCTACACCATTCTGACATCCCTGATACCAAAGGGATGATTCATCTAGAAGGTATACAATATATACCAATCATTTATTTCTTCTTTTTTTTTTAATTTCCGTAGACCTTAGACCAATCAACTTTTCTCCTACTTTATTGCAACTCCTGCAGATTGCATTATCATAATAGTTGCACAAACTGAATAAGGTCATTTTTTCTCCCTCAGCTACCCAACTCCGAACCCCCTCGCCCAATACAGATGGGTGGATTCCATACTACCCTCTACCTATTCAAAGACATGATTCACCTTGATGTGGTTATAGACAATAAACTTGAAAATGTACATTGATTAAATTAATTCAAGGTGTAATTTATGTGTGCATCAATGTTGATTTGAATTTTTATAGAGTTGAAGGAAGAAAAAGTTGGAAGTGTATCAGTTGCATACTATTGAGGAAAAAACAAAGACGCATTCCATTTTAGAAATGACAGTCACTTCTAGGTATCATAGTTTTCAATTTAAAAAGGAAGTTCAAAAGAAATAGATAAAAACACAAGATGGAATCAAACTACATATAGAAGTTTTTGGCAGTATTGGCAACATAGTTGCACGGAGAGCTGGGGGACGCAATCTACAGTCATTTTCAAAAGCAACTATCTAGCAAAACATAGATGACATTTCTCCATTGCCTAAATGAGTGGTTGAGACCAACAGATCTCGGCAAGGTTAAATGTCACCAAAATCATACAGATCAAAGTTGAAGATGACTCCAATGATTTTTTCCTCGTTTTCAAGAAAGAAGTTAATGAAAAGAGGTATGGAATATTGAGCCAGAGTATATTTACACCTTGGGATAATAAGCAGGGCCAAGAGGAAGTTTAGATAATATCCAGTCTTTGACATCTTCTACTCCATGACCATACTTTGCACTTACGGGTATGACCTCATCAACGTCCGTAAATTTCTCATACCACTGAAAGGAAGAAAACATAGCATCAGAACATCTAAGTTCGTCAATAAGATCTCCAATTTAAATAAGTTCAATAACTTTTCTCATATGTCTCAAATTCGTAATTTTTTCATGGGGATAAATCCATGTTTTATGTGACCATTATAGGCTTTAAGAATACATCTTCCTCTAGCACTTCAACACCAATATATTACTAATGTAAAAATGGGTACTCCAAAATGCAAAACTTTCTTTCTTTTCTTTGTGATAAGTTAATCAATCAGCAAAATTATTTCAATTTCAATGATAATAACCATTGCCAAGTAACTGATGGATCCGACAGAGAAATTGCATAAGTTGACTCAAATCGCTTATACTTCATCTGACTAGAATAAGGGGAGGCTCTTTGAAAGACTTGAGCAATAAATGATCTCACGATCAACAGATACCTTACCTCAAGTCTCTTTGCAATTTCACCAGGCTTGATTAGATCCTTCTTATTCAAGACTAACAATGTTGGTACTTTATACTTTAGGTCTCCAACACCCTCTTCCAACACTTCATCAATCTGAAAGCAGCAACTCTAGAAAAGGTTAAAAAGACAACACATTTTCTCGATGGCTCTTTACAATAAAGAACCATACCTTTGCAGGAACCTTACATGCATCCACAACAACAAGCACACAGTCTGCATTAACAGCTGCACTTCGGACATTCTTCATCATCATTGAATCCAACTTATGCATTTTCTTCTCTATGACACCAGGAGTGTCATAAAGTATCATCTGCATGGGAACACCCAGTCATGACTCATGAGTCTGAGACGGGAAACAAATATGCAGAGACAATGGAAGTTTAGGGAACAGATGTAGGATAGAAAATTGCAATGACTGGAAAAGGATTGCATATTAATAACATATGATAAGCTGCAGACTGCGTAAAACAACTAAGCATGTTTAAGTAACAAGGATTAACAGATTAACACAACAATGGACATCAGCTGCACAGATGAGGTGAGGAAAACCATAAAGTCAAAAATAAGAACTCTTCCGATTTCTGGCAATGGTAAAATTTAAATAAACAAAAATTTCTACCAAAAAGAACAGCCTGCTTGCCACCCGTCTCACAGGTACAAGCAAAGTTAGCATAACGGAGCTGAAAGATTGAGTAATCAATAACTTTAATTAACAGATACTGTTAAGCACTGAAAAATGGGTTCACTAGACAATACATTCTGCATAAAAACTTATCAATATTCAAGCATCAATTGCCTAAACAAAAGTATTGAATGACAAAATAATTCTGAATATACATGTCAGGCATTGCTGATATTTATGAATAATAATTATCCCAAAGGACAACCCGCATAGAGGAGGATTTAGGTTATGTAAGAGATGTTTCTGCAAGTCTTCAACAGAGGCAGAGTCACCTTTGTTTTTTATGAAGAGTGACCAGAGGTGGTCTGACGGAGATAGGATTTTCACTAAGAGGTTCAAAATATGAAAAACAACCACACAAAGAAGCCAAAAAGGGTTCAACATCTATTATATATACATAAAAATGATAACCATGTATAAACAATGTAACTTTTTGCTGAAGGGGGTTCATTCCCCTTAGCCCTACTAGGCTCCGCCTCTGAGAGTGACTGCAATCACCTTTTCTTACACTGCAACCAGATCTGGACCCTATGGAGTACGTTCTTGAACATTTATGGAGTGTGAATTATGCCTAAAAGCTTAAAAGAAACAACATATAGCTGGCACGTAGAAATGATGGAGAAACAGAGAGACTACTTTGGAGAACTTTCCCTATGTACATTTTGGATATTGTGGATAAAGGTAATAAGGATCCAATATCTTCAAAATTTGTCTCTTTAGTGTGGGATGAATCCTGCTTAGATGATACTCTAGATTTGATTGACTCCTAGACATAAAAGGGGTCAGCCCAGGTTCATTTTGTGTAGAGTGATAGCACCTTCTTGCTGCTGCTTTGTTAATGAAATTACTTCAATTATCAAAAAAAAAAAAGGAAAATTATCCAAAGGATACGTACAGCTCAGTTGATAGAAAAGGTGACCAAGCCATCATTCCTAAATCTTTTTTCTTGTTTTAGAAAACTAGGCACAACTAAAAAAAATAAAAATAAAATTTCATTGCAATCACAAAAAAGAAATTTCTGTAGCAATCATTATTTAACTCTAGCAGTACTACAACAAAGTTAAGATACTTGCGGCATAAGAGTAGAAGTTCCATCAGAAAAGAAGCTCCACAGCCACAAAGCAATGTGTAAGCCACATTTTCACATCAATGAATCAGGCAAGAAGTATGTTACATAAAATAAACTCAGACATGTTGCAGCTCAGCAGAAACATAGTGGTAGAACATTCCAAACCTGATGCTCTGGACCAGAACATATACCAAGAACTCGATGACGAGTAGTTTGAGGTTTATCAGTAACAATGGACAGTTTCTGCCCAACCATTTGATTGGAAAGTGTACTTTTCCCAACATTCGGCTTCCCAAGCACAGCCACATATCCTACATTTACATACACTTTCTCCTTAAATTTTTTCCAATTTCTTTCACATACAGTTACCCACACATACACTTATCCTATTAAAATGGTACTCCATGAAAAATACTTCAAATTGCAATTGTCCTAATTTCGAAGATGATAAAAAGCATATATATCGGTCAAAATTGAACTATTTTGAATCCGGAGACGCGAATAGTGAGTACCATTCCTGGACAGAGAGTAGCAACGATAAAAGATTATTCTAAATGGTTTTCTTTTTTAAAAAAAAATTCGCATAGTTCTAGTATCCGGTAGCGAGAAGTGCCAAATATTGTTTGTACTAACTATAGCGTAATCCAATAACAAAGAAAAGAGAAAAACAAACCGCTGCGATGATTAGGATTTTCGGGAACAAAATCGAGCTCCTCCATTTCATAATCGTCAAGTAAAGCCATGCTTCGGTCTGGTTTCACACTCAGAGATAGCAACATCGACGAATCGTCTTCCATTTCCTCTGTATCTACAGCACTCATTCTCATTGCACCAGACGTTTTTCCAGCTATGCTGGAAAATTCGTCTTTTTCTTCGGCTTCAACTTCTTCTATGTCGCCGAGAAAGAGCTCCGACCTGCTGCTTCTCCGTCGAGTGGTGGTGATGCGTAACCGGAAACGGTCATTATCGCCGGGAAAGGAAGGAGAGGAGCAGTTACAGTAGGAGTGGATAAGATGAGTATAATTTTTGGGAAGAATTACTGTGAACAGAGAAACGTTCAGACATAGCGCTCTCATTTTTGGATAGTGGACTGATCCACTCCTAAAAGTAATTTAACCGGCCTTGTATTGCTAACCTTTTTTTTTTTTTTAATAAATTATATAAATTCCATATTATTTATAGATAATTTCAATCTATACCAATTTTTTTTAAAATTTCTTTAAATTCCTCATTTATGAAGCAACTTGATAAATGGAATTAAGTATTGATACTTGGCAAAAAAAATAGGCTTCAGTTAAATCTGGTGCGCTAAAAAAGGAAAAATATCTTTATGATATATCTGATCCCCATAAATTATGTTGTAATGTTGCTATTAATCTGTCTTTCTTGATTTTTTTTCCTCTTTTCTAATCTTCTTCCAAAATATCTCCTATCAATATTTGCTGACAATTGTTTTTTCATAAATCACTCTTTAAATTCAATTAAACTTTTTGAATCAAACGGGTTCCCTTCTCTTCATTTTTTTTCAAACATTTTCTCTTTCTTCACTCATTTGGAACCATTCTTTTCACGATTTTCTTTTGTATAACTTACATAAATCTCATTGTGTAAGGAGCGAGTTTCCATCATTTTACTTTCGTGAAAATAGATTCAAAATCAAGTTGCAAACTTTCAAATTTCCTGTATCAAGTACAACTTTATACTTCTAATTTTCTTTCGAATTTTATTGCAAGTTGCAAATTTTCAAATCAAGTTAGGACATTGCAAGTTGCAAATTGCATGTATCAATTTCCTTTCTAATTTTCCGTATCAAGTTTCAAGTTGCAAACATTCAGATCAAGTTGAGAAATTTACAAATTGTCTGTATCAATTTCCTTTCTAATTTTCTGTATCAAGTTGCAAGTTGAAAACTTTCGAAATTTTATTGTATCACATTCAACTTTATGCTTCTAATTTTGAATCAAGTTTCATTGTTTCAGTTGCAAACTTTCAGATTTACCTGTATCAAGATCAACTTATACACTTCTAATTTCCTTGTACCAAGTTTGATTCATTATATAAACTTTTTTTTGGTATCAAGTTCCTAAGTTTGGCTCTTAATTTCAAGTATCAATTATATACAAAACAAAGGTGTGCATAAAAGCTCTCTCGACGTATCAAGTAAATAAATGCTATTGGAAACAAAATACATATTATCTTAATAGAAGTATCAAAATATGTAAAATTATAAAGTACTACAAGGTACCTAAATTTTTTGTTTTAGGTTTCATGTGTCTAAACGAATTAAATGAAATAATGTATCATTTTCCTACCAATGTAAAGGATTGTGTGTTCATTGAATTAAGCATGAATTGTATACATGTATGCCCATGAAAAATCTTCTTCGAGTATCAAGTACC
>JBCEWC010018006.1:0-12193 GCA_038996855.1 Solanum aculeatissimum
ATAGTAGAAGAAATAAATAACAGAAGTGTTGATTTGTGGACGTAGCCCAAAAGTTTTGGGTGAACCACGTTAAATTTCTAGTGTCTACTTTGCTCTATTTATTCCTCCAAAAATTTATTGTTCACTCCGCTGCGTGGGACCCAACACAAGAAGGAAAATGGAACAATTGAAATTTATCCTTTAATATTTCATTTTCATTTGTGAGGGATGAAGATCATTTTTTGTGGTTTTCCTTGCATTGTCCTAGGTTTATATTAATGAAGTTGTTTGGGTCGATATTGTCACTTCAGAATCCGAAAATCCTGATAAATTCTCTTGTATTTAGCTAGAAATGAGTTTCTTGAACCCTTGGTGCATGATCTATTTTGGATCTTTTTAAAGCTCGGATAGTGTCCATTTTTGGGGCACCAGTTCCTTGAGCTGGTTGAGACCCCTTGGTTGAGTCAATTTCAAAATTCCTTGTACGAGTCCCACAATGCCATTTTCAGCTCGTGTTAGTCCCGTTTTCAATTATTATGTTCGGGGTATTGTTTTGACCCTATTGACGCCATGATCTTTAATTTGATAGTGTGTTGGCATGTGACACATTAATATGTGTTGATTTTTATGTAGCATTTTAATCTTTTAATATATATATATATATATAATATGCATCTTTGTATTGTATTGTTAATGCTACATTTGACTTTGGTCGATAGTTTCAACAGATAGTGGGCATTAATCTCTTGCGGCCGTTAGTGGTCGTTTTGCTGTTACACTCTAATTGGAGTTAATCCTTGGAGTTACTCCTTATGAGTTACTCCTTGTCCATTGAGCAACTGAACGTTCAAGGCATTTGTTGTCTCACTCTTCATTTTTTCTTTATTCCTCCATTACACCTTTTAACCTATGTAACCTCTAGGTCATTTATCTACCCTATTAACTTCTTCATTATCTTCCTATTCATTGCATGAAAGACTTCCACAACTATAAATAGTGGTGGTCTTCATTTGTTTGGATATACAACATAAGAAAAAAACCTAGAGTGCATAAAGTTTGTCAGAAAAGAGAGTTCTTATTAGTTGAAGGGATGTGTTCTTTTTGTGGAGCTTGAGACTCAACTCTTGTCCAGAGTTTGTTGAGTTACACTTTTGTGATAAGACTGTTGTATCCTAGAGGGGACAAGTCGAGAAGAATACTATTGGACCGGTGAAAATATTTGCTGCAGTGAGCTTGAATCTCCTTAAAGAGAGCGAGATATTCGCGCCTCAACCTGAAAAACTTTTGTTTTCTTCATTTCAGTCTTCAATTATTAATTGTAATTTTTATAAATTCACCAATAATTTTAAGGAGACTTATGTTTTTGTACAGTGTGAAAGAGTGCGGATATCAAGATTGGAGATTTCAACATCATTCCGCTTTAGTGTCACTCTCTTCAAGAGATGGAAGAGAAGAGATGTATGGGTAAAGTATAATTTTTACTTGCTCAATTCAAGCAGAAAAAAGGTAAAAAAGAAAAAAAAATTTACCTAATAATTTTATGAATAGAGTGATAGTTCTTTTCATGAACACAAAGTGATAGTTAAATTTTAAAAATAGTGGGGGTTCATGAAATGAAAAAAGTCATTGTGAAATTGTGATTTTTGCATCTTTGAGAAATGTTCTAAAAAAAAGTATCATAGGTGCATATATTTATTTCGAAATAAATCACATGATTTTTTATTTTTTTTGCATATGATTTGGTGAGTTTTGACTCTAACATGTTATCAAGGAAATGATAAGAAAAAAATGTTGAGTAGTCATATTGATATGAAATATTTTGGTGAGATAAATTTTATTCTTGGAATGAAAAATACCATAAAACATGTGATGAAAATTTTCTTGTCAAGTTACATTATGTTGAGAAAAATTGAGAAAGATACTTTGTTGGTTGTATGAATCTTGCAACTCCCTTGATTCAATTGTATGAAAATAATGTGACAAAGAAGAAAAGGAGTTTGCTAGCCTGATAAAAATTATGAGATATGTGATTGAAAACTTGACTTGAAATTGTGTTTGCAGTAAAATTACTTGGCAAGTACAGGCAAACCGGACGAGAAATTTTGGTGATATTTGTGGGAATGAGAAAAGTAAATTATTATTTACTAACTCTACCACGAAGGTTGAAGTAAAAAACTTTTTAGCTTCAACTAGTAAAAAAAAAGGTGAATTGATTTTATTATATCAAACACTTTATTTTGAGAAATTAATTTTTCTCATTTTGTTGAAATTGTGATAGCACCAATATTATTGGTAGAGTACAAAAATCGTTATTATAACGATAAATTCAGACTCATGGTAAAACACACAAGATTGTGAGACCATATTGATCATTGGTATACCATCAATATTAATGTGTAAAAACTTGTGATAATCTTGCAGATCCATAACTAAGGCCTTGACAAGATAAAGGGTCTGAAGCACATCGAGGGAGGTGAAATTGAAGCCTATAAATCTTGAGTCATTTATGAGGAAACCCAACCTGGGGATTAGAGATCCTATAACCAGGTTCAATGGGGAAAAACGAATCATATGATGACTTGTTGTGAAATGCACTAATTAAATTTTATTCAATCCTTATGATGTGAGTGCATTTATCCTATAATGATTTGTGAAGGTTGAGTCTATGAACTATTAATGGAAGTCAATATCCGTATGAGTGAGGTGTCAAATTATAGGAGCACCCTTGACAAATTTCACCTATGTGAGTTTGAAAGTAGGCCTCTTTCTATGAGAATAGGCTTGTTCTCAAAATCACTCATGAAAATCGGGATAGCACAAAGCCGTAATGCGTTGGCTATTAAAGCTTATGTCAACACCTTGATTATTGTGCGTAAACAGTAATACTTTATATCCCTTAAGCGGTCATAGTTCAAGTCAGAGACCGCTACTGACTCTAGAGTAAAAGTTACTGTTTTACTAAGTGGAGGTTCAATGCAAAACACACCTTCATTATGCATAATAGTCTTTCTTCAGCTAATAAACTCTCTATAATATTAACATGAGGTAGGGATTGCTGATTTTATGTAGCATTTTAATATATATATATAATATATGCATCTTTGCATTATATTGTTAATGCTACATTTGACTTTGGTGGTTAGTTTCAACAGTTAGTGGGCATTAATCTCTTGTGGGCGTTAGTGGCCGTTTGCTGTTACACTCCAATTGGAGTTACTCCTTGTCCATAGAACCTACCCCGGAGCATGAGGCCCGATCCCTCAATTGATCACATCACATTCCATGGAGCATGTGTCTTGACCCCTTACAATCAAGTATCTCTTGCCATAACGTTCAAGGCATTTGTTGCCCCACTCTTAATTTTTCTCTTTATTCCTTCCTTACACCTTGTAACCTATGTAGCCTCTAGGTCATTTATCTACTCTATTAGCTTCTTTATTATTTTCCTATTCATTGCATGGAAGACTTCCATAACTATAAATAGTGGTGGTCTTCATTTGTTTTGGTTATACAACATAAGGAAAAAACCTAGAGTGCATAAAGTTCGTCAAAAAAGAGAGTTCTTATTAGTTGAAGGGGGTATTTTTTTTGTGGAGCATGAGACTCAACTCTTGTCCAGAGTTTGTTGAGTTACACTTTTGTGATAAGACTGTTGTATCCTGGAGGGGACAAGTCGAGAAGAATACTGCTGGACCGGTGAAAACATTTGGTGCAGTGGGCTTGAATCTCCTTAAAGAGGACGAGACATCCGTGCCTCAGCCTGGGGAACTTTTGTTTTCTTCATTTCAGTTTTCAATTGTTATTTGTAATTTTTGTAATTTCACCAAATATGTGATGTCCTTGTCAGTACATAAATAATATGACAACTTCAAGTAAAATTACCCAACATCTATGGCATCATCTGAAGCCTTCTTCAAGTCATACAAGGGCGAGTCGATGGAAAATTCTTTTACCAAGTTGAAGTGGGGTGGGAGGTAGCATACTGATTATGGATCAGAAGAACCAAGTAATTTTGACGTAGATCCTGAATTTGTATTTAGAAATTTTATATGCATAGACAATATATCAAGAACCCAGTAACTTTCTTTTTTTTGAATTTAGAATCTATAAACTCAAAGTTGTAGTTTTGTCTCTGGACTTGCAACCTTTTAGATCAAAGTGGTCCATTTTCTTTATGATGACAAATCATATCTCTCTGTTCCTATCCTCTTACAACAATCTTCTGAATATATAGACATAAACGATCAAAGACACAATGGATGGTTGAATTTGTAGTATAAACATGTCAACTAAAGGTCTATATATGTGTGTGTATACATATTTTCCATTTACAAATGAGGGAAGCCTAGACACTAATCAACAAATAGAAGTGAAAAAAAAAGTCATGTTTTAATGGTACTGGGGATACATGTTGCAACTCTCGAGCAAGTTATCAAGTTCCAATTCCACTAAGCACTTTCAGGATTTCAGCATCAAATTTTCTGGTGATTCCATCGTATTTCTGGTCAAAAAACTATGTCTCCCATCAGTAAGTGTTGTACTTCTGCACGAATTCTTTACTGATTTCCCAAAGGATTTGAGAGAAAAATATTGTTGCATGGATCAGAGTTCACAACGTGTTCGAGCTCTTCATAAGTAGAGTGGCCAGGGCAAAAATGAAATGTAAATAATACATTGCTTAACGAACTTTGAATTTAATTTCTTCTCGACCAACAAAAATCCTCGAGAAGATATCGTTCCTCCAGAGTCACTTTACTGGCTAAGTAATTCAGGATGCACTTCCAGATCACTCTCATTATAAGTCTACATAAACAAACCATTTTCCGTTGAGGTTTAATTAGAAACAAAAAAAGCAATAGTTGTTTATGGATTTCTCCAGTGAGAAATAGAAATCACCACATATATGAGATGTCTTTACCTTTACAAAACCGAGATCTGCATTTGATAATCCTGCTTTGCATCACTCCTCTGATGTATCAATGGTCCTGAGAATACAACCCTTCTTTGCCGTCCATTGTTATCCTGTTCATTTAGAAAGATATTTACATATTCATTCATATTCTTTGTTTGGCCTTTGCAATTACTAAATTGCCCATGTTACATGGCTTCAGATAAAAAATGAAACTTTAGATTGTATGACATGATATCTAAGTTATTTCAGCTAACAGGGAAGGTCCATTGTTGCTGTAACTTTCCAGTTTCAAAAGGTCTAAGTAGGAGAAGTTTGTAGACTGACCAATTCTGGTGGTGATAAAGACTTCCCATTGGGTTTTCTTAGTTCAAAGAAACAACACATTATAACATGTACTACCACTTTATGAGTGAGTGTGTGTTTATCATGGGCACTGCACTCATGTTTCAGGGACCAGAAAGATTGTGAACTAACAATGCAGATTGCAAAGCAGAACAACAATAACATCTCCATGCAAAGAAAATGAACTTTGAGCCTAAATCAAACTTAGCTAGTTCATGGAGGAGATATTATTCCGAGACTATATAAGGAGATGACATCCCATTCTCTCAAACAATTTGGACACTTAACACTTCCTTGCTCTCCTACAACCGGATATTTGAAGCATGGACAACATAAGATGAGGGCCTAACATTGGGGTAAATCATGGATAGGGATGGGAAAAGAAAATAGACCTTGCAACTAATGAAACTCCAAAAAGTTGATCATGAGATGAGGACCTTCGAAGACTATATAAGGACCCCTTCCATTAAATGATACGGGACACTTAATCCAATTCAGACTGTGAGTCTGTGAAGCCCCCACTAAATCAGTTGTAGTTTGACTGATAGTATCTAATATCTATTACTCAGATAATTGTAATAATTTAGAGCTAGCTTTTAGTTTTGAGTTAAGCTCAAGTCTATTTCTTAAGATGGTATCAGGATAACCAGATATCCTGGGGGTTTGAGTCCCACTGACACTCATTATGAAAAGGAATTTCCATGTGCTTGACCTATGAAAAAAGAATCAGGCCCACACGAGGAGACATGTTGAAGACAATTTCTTTTTCTCTTTTTAGTATGTTGAAGACACAAATAAATAAATAAATATAAGTTATTTCTCTAATATTTTAAAATTTTGGATGAAATGATCACACAATTCAACACTCCACAACTGACTGAGATTAAATGTTCCGAGGAATGGTTGCAATTGCCCATAAGAACTTATGGGTCAAAATTTTATCCAATCCCGCCAAATTCCTCCAAAAACAAAAGCCTTCTATGGTAGCATTACAGCAGAAAAGAAAAGTTTCAGTTTCTCAGTATTAGTTTCAAATCGATATAGTCCATCAAGGATACAAACCTCTGACATCTCCTGAGACTGGTGTATATCAGATGATCCAAAAGAATCTCGTTGCTCATGATGAGTGTATTGCCTGCTAATAGAATGCTTTGCATCATTGTTGTGGCCTCTGGATTCAGTGTTGATCCTGCTGGAAAAGTCATTATTCCCTGGCATGTTTGAATCCACGGTATCGACAGCTTGTAGTACACTGGAAGGGTCAAAGGCAATCAACTTTTGACTTCTTGAGTTGGCTTGTGGATGGGGTCTTGTGGCTGCAGAATCTTGCTTTCTCATTTTGGCCCAAGAAGTGCCACTTGAAGCAGTCATTTGCACAGGGACAGATCGGATGCTTTCTCCTTGAGATTCTTCAGTCGTCTGAGAAGCCTCTGACACTGTATCATAAGTTGGTTTCATTGATATGCGTGCCACAGTAGCTCCTTTTCCTTTAGACATATGGCCACTACCACCATTGTTTCTACGACTATTATGCATATTGGTTTCAGCTTCCTTCACAAAGGAAATAAAAGGAAGCTTGTCAATATACCATCAAAAAGGAATGTATGTATGTGTATATGTATGAGTGACGGGAAAAAGACCTCTATTGAGACTGCGATGCCAAAGCTGCTCGATTCTTGAAGCGGCTTTTGCATCTTTCTTGAATTTCTTGAAGCTCCAGATGCTTTCACTGTGGAATTGGCCCTCTTTCTGACAAGGTAAGTGATGGGAAAAGTTCAAAATCACAGGAGTATAGTTGCTCAAAACTAAGCAGTTGGAGATGGATGAAATATGAAGCGTGAACTAGATATGTTTCAGCTATAATGTTGAACTAGTACTCAGACAAGTGAAGGAATAGCGACCAATCATCTTTTTTTTTTTTGTGCCTACATGTACAGATTAAATTCGTTGGCTTTTACTATCTTTGAGCACCTTCCGGATGACCTGCAGTCAATTTAAGCAACTATATATGGAAAATCCTTTCTACGAAGAACAAAGAAGAAGGGGAATGCACCTCCTTGCTTCTTCTCGGAATTTTGCATCAATTTCCTTGTTCGGTGGATACTTAGGCAAGCTTGATGGTGGACATGCGTAGGGCTTTGTATGGAAATACTGAAGAAGGTACATGACAAATGTTTCTTAAATGTTATCAAAAATTGAGATTAACTTGAGGATCAGTCATCAGTAGAAACAAAAAAATAAAACAAACAGAAAATGAAGGAAGATGATATTAGTAAAAATGGAAATTTGCCATGAGAAAAAGATTCATCCACTGCTTTCCCCATGTTGCCTTACCTCAGAATCAAGACAAGATGAAGCGGTTCCACGTTTATGAGGATCAATTGAAAGAAGTGTTTCCATAAGGTTGACAGCAGTTTTTGGTAATTCTTTACATCGATCCCGAAGTGCACTCTCATATGGATGTTGAGGTTTAAAAATAGTTGCTAGTGGTAGTCTAGACCATTTCCAGTAATCCTCAGATGGAGAACCACATAGTTTGAAGATTTTATGCAATTGTTCAACCTGCAGAGTAGAGAAAAAAAAACTTTTTCACAATTGACTAAAATCAGTAGCATTTCAAAGTAATAGAGGAATGACATCTAATCAAGCCAAGATTTTCAAGGCTTCATTCGTAGATCTTCTAGTAGTGTAGATTTATCGTGTTCCATTTGCGCAATTTATTGTGAGAGTTATGTATAAAATGTTATGTAATCCAAAATGAACTCCTAAAAAACACTGACCTCAGTCCTTCCTTTCAGGAAAGGTCTCCCAAAAAAAAGTTCAGCAAAAACACAACCAGCGCTCCACAAATCCACCGTTAGCCCATAATTTGTTGATCCCAAGAGAAGTTCAGGAGGTCGATACCATAAAGTCACCACACGGCTTGTTAGTGGTTGTTTGTGCCTAGCACTAAGGAAATTTGCAAGACCAAAATCTGCTATCTTTAGAATTCCTTCATTGTTTACCAAAACATTGGATGCTTTAATATCCCGATGCATTATACCTCGAGAATGACAATGCTCTAGTCCACTCAACAGCTGCTGCATATAGCACTTAATCTACTTCCATCCAAAAAATAAAAGGAAAAATAGAATATGAGATGTTCTTGTTTTCCTTTTCGCGAGTAAAGAGATTCAAAAAGTGATCCTAACACAAAATCTAAGGATAGAAAGGCATTGTCAAATGTTAACAAACCTGTGAATCGGTGAACTTGATGTCAGGACATGACAACAGTCCAGAGAGGTCATGTTCCATGTATTCAAAAACAAGGTATACGCAACATGATAACCGAGAAGTGACTATTCCCAACAGCTTCATGATATTTGGATGGTCAAGTTTGCGCAGAACTGTTATTTCTCGAGCCATAAATCTGACACTTTCTGGCTGGAAATTGTCAAATTTCACCTTCTTCAGGGCAACCATTTTACCAGTTTCGACATCACGTGCACGATAAACACTGCTGTATGTACCTTGTCCAATCTACAGATGTAGATGGAAGAAATATATTTGTAAGAAGAAATGCCTTTTGCATTTATAAGATGGTAATAATCAACTGAAATAGTCAGTATTCCATTGCCTATGAAATTAGACCATCAAGGCCTAAATACGTAGTCAAAATTTTAAAATCCCTGTGGTATGTGCAGTACACCAAGTCTCTATGTCAGTCTTAACAATTTTAATGGGTTCCTCTATGTTCGTTATAACTAACTTGAAGAGTTAAATCTGTCAAGCATCGTCCTTTGTTACATTTGCTTGCAGTAAATTATGATACTGGGGGTACCCATGCTTTCCTTCTCATTATGATTGTGCATGATAGGTAATATCCTCAAATTATACTTCAAACATATGAAGCTATCAAATATAAATGGTACAATGAAATCTTGTATTATAAATGATAATGCAAGATTCATTTTATTTGTCTATCACATGAAATGATGTTTTCATTACAATAATTAAATTTAAATTTTGAATGCGAACCTTTTCTAATCGCTGAAAGGCATCTGATTTAAGGGGCATCCATCCGTCAATAGCTTCAGAGGCAACAGCAGTGAGCCAAACAGGCCACCCTGCAGCCAAATGTTCTCCTTCATTTAGCCTTCCAAATTTGATACTAAAATTAGAATTCCCTTTTTTGGAAGGCTTAGAATTGGAGGAGGTTCGTTGGATGAACGATTCCTCCTTCTTCTCCTTTTCAGGTTCCTCTTTAATCTTCTCCAAAGGAGCAAATCCAGGCTTGGGATGGTGCAAATTGTGATCTCCATTAATAATAACAGGAGTTGTTGTTGTTGTTAGAGAGCAAGTGTGACGTCGTAGAGACGGAGAATGGGCTCTGGCCTGCTTGGAGCTGACACAACCCATGTCCCCCCAAAACCCATCAAAGGAATAGAAACTCTCTGATGGGAAAAGAGATCAAAATGCAAGTCCCTACATTAGTTCATCCGGTTGTTCTCAAAAAGGAAAAAATAAGCTATTTTTCTGGGGGCAATGCCCCAAGTCCCAACAAAGCAACACATTTCCGAAAACAGAGGCACAAGAGAGAAGACTATTTTTCGGTCCAAATTTTTGAGAGAGACGTGTAGCCCTTAAAGTTGGTCTTCATTTTTTTTATATATTTCAAAAATTTATTAACTCAAACTGAATGTAGATGGTGCTTGTCACATGCTTATGGCTTTCCCTCCTTATTTTAGGCTTAAGCTCTTAAAATTGGCGCCCACATCACCACTTCTCTAAACTCAATATTAATTTCTGACTATCTTTTGGTTTCTGCCAGATTATACATGATATATTTTACTTTCACCCATGACTGACATGCTTGTGGTTCCTCCTCAGGTTATATCCACCTTGAAAAATGATATACTTGACAAACTTAATACTCCCGACTTGACATCAAATTTAACAAAGAAATAAGACTTTTGAACGTGTAGTCTAAAATAAGTAATATATATTTGTGTGTCAATAAAATAAATATTTTAAAATTAAATTATTACTAATATAAAAATATATTTTTCATTTTGAGACTGACTAAAAAAATTATATAAAGGCACTATTAAAATCCGATTGAAGAAGGCAACTTTCATTTTTTATTTGGCTGACTTTTCCTAGTTTTTTTGTATAACCCCAAGTTCTTGGTACGATGAGGAGTAAGGCGCATCTTCCCCTTTTCATTTCATTGATAAGATAGATCATAAGTTCCAACTCATAACATTAAATTTTATATTAAAATGATGTTAACACTATTAGTGAAAATTAACTTCAATCATTGCATCAAATCTTACACTCTATAAAAATTAATTTTTTTATAAATTATTTTTCTATACATGACTATTTTTTAAATTAGATTTATGTTAATTCTACTAATTGGATGAGTGTGATCTTAACTCACCAATTCAAGATGTATTAGAAGGTCCAACTTCGGCAGTTGAAATAACAATAGATGAAAATTATTGATTTTAATAATTTCTAACTCGATATAAAAAAACTAACAACAAAGAAACTCATTTTGTACTATGTAATGCATTAATAGAGCATCCATGGAAGCAACTTAGTTATCTTGAAAATTGAATATTTATGAAGAATTTAAAATTATACTTTCAATTGTGTAATGTTTATTTAATTATATTTCGTTAATGATTTTCACTTTTATTTGTATTATCCATTATTATGTATAATATCTAATATTTGCTAGCAATTTATATTATTTAAATGATTTCGATATAAAATAATTTTATATTAAATAACGATAAAAGAAAAGAAGAATGTTTTAGAAAGAATATTATTTTATGAAATAATAAAATATAAATGATATGTTTAACATCAAAAGATTAAATAACATTTTTATGCATTTTATATATCTTTAAATTCAAGATAAAAAAATTCAAAAATACTTTTTACATCTTAAAATTCTACGCCAAGTAATAGTTTATACGACTCTGTTTTTTTAGACACACAAGAAAAGAATGACATATTCTTTTTTAAGTAGTAAGGGATCGTTTGGTGTGAGGGATAAAAATAAATAGTCATGGGATAAAAAAAATAGTGAAGGGATAAAATTTTGATATCCTGTTTGGTTGTCAAATTTGAGATAACTTATCCCACCATTTATACCATAGTGATGGGATAAGTTATCCCTTATAGATGGGGGATAACTTATCCCAGGATAGCTAATCCCAGGATAACTAATCCTGGGATAAGTTGTTCCCAACCAAACGATCCCTAATAGTTTAATATTAATTTAAGAGAACCTTTTATAACATTTTGACTCATTTAATTTCAGTAATAGACAAGATTTCACGATACATATCACAAATCACAATCTCTTCAAGGAATTGACTGTAACTATGTATATGTGCTTCACAAAAAATTCATTATAAGTTCATTGTCATATCTTGATATTATGATTTATAAACTTATCAAATTATTAAGTTGCACCTAACAGTGTGCCAATGACCTTTTCATATCAATTGATGATAAAAATTGTCTTCATGTGTTTTTAAGGACTATTTTAAGAACACATAATATTCTATTTTTTTTAATAATTACCACAATGATGACTATTTTTATTTTGTTCTTTTTCCACGTTCATGTGCATTCATTTAATCGCTAGTCTTCTTTTAGACATATTATGTATTGTTATCATATTCTTTTAAGAAATAGATCATATTCAATAGGACAAGTTTCACAATTTTTATCAAGAACATATTAATTTATTGGGTTATGTTCACAAATACCCCTTTTAAGAGATGATCTTGATAAAATGCCCCTAATAAGGGTGGTTTTGCAAAAATACCCTTCATTCTTTTAAGAATATATTTTTGGACAAAATTGCCCCTCAGTTACAAGGTCTCATTATTTTACGCCAGACCTGCCTTATGGGCAAGGATTTCGTTATTTCACCTTCGTAGACCTGCCTTATGGGCAAGG
>JBCEWC010018007.1:0-12190 GCA_038996855.1 Solanum aculeatissimum
CGAAAATCTGTGTTATGTATCAGCGAAATAGCGAAAAAAGGGAATTTAGTAATTTTTTTAAATGATAGGGAATAATTATAATTAAGTTGCCAAATATTGTGTATTTTTGTAATTTTTCTAAAAAAAATTGTGTTGATATATTTTTAAAAAGCCTTTTAATTTTAAGTAGTTGATTTATAATTATATATCGTTATTTAAATGCCAACACGATACATGGATAAGGTTGTCATTGAATAAAAATAATAATAGAAAAGGGTCTCAATCTCATTTGCATCTCAAGTTGAAACCACTCACATCTCATCTCTTCTATATTAGAATAATAATTGCATTTTGGTCCTTTCATATATTAGAATTATCCCTTTGATCCCTTAGTTGCTGAATATATTATGATTTTGATCTTTATAATATTATTAATTGGACCAAACACATTTAACCGTCTAACTTACTAAAATGTACTATAATTTTTGGTCCCATGATAGAAAATGTGTACTTAAAACTATTTTTAGAATTTATTTTATCTTCAAATATGGAGTAACAATATGAATCTAGCATAAACTACTAAAATATCACTATTTTTCCACAAAATTTTGTTGATTGAAAAATATTTAGTGGCTATTTTCACTTATATTTTGATTGAGTAGCTGATAAAAAAAATAGTAATGTTTTCATATGAAAAACTTAGAAAGTTTTTCGCTATTTCAGTGAGGATTTGTTTCTCGCAATGTTTTTTTTGTAGTGAACTGATTTGGTGAGAAATGATTGGGAAAATCATGTTTTATCTCGCAATGGGAAAAAAATTGTTTCTATTAGTGATATAACACATACTCCTCCTGTTTTTTAAAAATGACCTAGTTTGACTTGACACAGTTTAAGAAAATAAAGAAAACTTTTTGATTTTGTGATTGTATATTAAAATTATGTCAAATGTATCAAAATGACCTTTAATCTTGTGGCTAACTTTAAACGTGTCACGTGGAAAGTTGAAATTAAAATATTGTCAAAAAAAGAAAGAGATTAATCTTTTTGAAATAGACTAAAATAAAAAGTATGTCATTCATAGTTGATTCCATGGTTTAACACTAATCTGTGAAGATGCACAAGTACATCATGAATCAAAAGTAGAAATTTTAACTAAACAAAAGTTAATTACGCTTAACCAAAAACTATAAGGACCAAAATCAAAATATATTAATTATTTGAGGAACTAAAAGTGAAAATTTTCCCATGTAATAATTTGAGTGAGAGAGAGCAACAAAATCGATTGCTGTTCCATGTCATTATTGCTATAATTTTATATTTCCGTCTCTTGGGGGTTTCGAAAGGCCATATCTTGCTAATATGTTGTTACATATAAAATATATATCTTGGAAACTATAAATAGAACAAAGTTACACATATTATTGGACGATAGAGAGCAAAAAACGCGGAAAATAGAAAGAGGAGAGAAGAATATATACATACATTCGACGATAATAATTATATTTATGGTGATTCAAAGGTTAGAAATGTGCATTGGAATGGTGAAATTGGTGTTTGAATTTGTTTTTGTTTTTATTGAAGCTGTTGGTACTGTTTTCTCACTAAATGATTCATCTATGGTCGATAGGAATTATGTTCCTACAGTGCCTTACATCGGCCTTCTTCCATAAAACGAATTCAGTATATATTCAAGATTTATTGGTCCGACTACGATGCTCAATCTCTTTTTCTCTCACTGAGAGGAGCTTTTGTAAATTGTAAAATCAGCTTCTCCTTGGGAGAGAGGTGTTACAATATATATAGTTTCATTGATTTTCCAGCTTTTTTTGGTTTTGTTTTGTAATTTTTGGTTAATTATTTTTATTAAATGTAATTTGGATGCGATAGAGCTTATTAATATTTATAGCAGCTTTGGGATTTTATTCTTGTTAATTAGAATTCTGTGGAAAATATTTTTGTTTCTTATCGAACACATCCGTGAACTGCAATGAAGTAGCAATTATATATGCAGATATTTATATTTCTTGAATATAATTTATATTTATTTATCGTGTGATTATAGTATAACATGACTTGTAATAGCAAATAGTTCTTCCTAAAATTAGAATTCCAAGAAAATTAGAATGTGTTTAAAGTTGTAAAAAAAATGGATAAAATGTTTAGTCGACAAAGCTAATTATTGTTATATTGGGTTAATGTATTCTATTGATATTCTTATTATTTACTCTTTTTGTTTAAAAAATAATAATCTAATTCGATTTAACAGAGAATTTAAGAAAATACTAATAAATTTATATTAATGTACTAAAATGTCCTTTGATATTGTGATCTTTAACATGAGAGGTAAAAATTTGAAATTAAAATTTTATAAAAAAATAGATTATTTTTTAAACAAATAAAAAAAAAGTAAATATTAACTAGTCGGCCAGTTGATGATTAAGGGCGGTTGGTAGATATATGTCTAGCCATTCTTATCCTCAGTACAAACAAATAAGAAATTGACAACTGTACAAAAAGTTATCTTTTTCATGAAAATTTAAGGGAAAAAAAAAACTTAGTAATAAGAGTCTGTTTTGATATATGGACTTATTTTTATAATTTTTATTTTTGGGTTTAATAACAAGTATTCGAAAATACTTTTAATTTTATTTAAGCATTGGAAAAATATGAAACTATTTAGGGAATTGGATTGACTATATGTCTAACCAATTATGATCGTCTAAATTTTAATACCAAATCATCTTTATGAATAAGCAGGAAAAAAGACGTAAAAGATTTGCTATATAATGTTACAAATTTAATTTGACATATTTATTAATAAAATAATTATTAATATATATATATATTTATCATTCATTGATATTTATTATTAAGTATTGAAAAATAATTTTAAGAATAATATTTAATGCTAAAGATACAATATGAAGATTTATTTTTTTTGAGATATTAAAAATAACAAATAAAAATTTATTTTGAAAATAAATAATAAGTAAAAATAGACGAGAGAGTAATTTTTCTGAAATTTCCTCCAAAGAAAAATGATAATTTCAGTGAATGGTGGTAGCTTTTTTAGTCCCTCTGTTAGGGGTAAATTTCAATTTTGATCTTCGTCAAATGTGACAAAATTAAAGTTAAATGATTTTCTAGGATAAAACTCTTTAGTCGATTGACCGTTTGAAATATTAGCTGTGATTATTCACCAATAGAGGGTTCTAAATTAAATGCACATTTATACTAGTTGAAGAATAAATATTCTTATTCAAATATTATAAGAATTAAATTTAGATTATACCAATAATTAAGGGACTAAACAATATACATACTATATTAAACCTTAATTTCAATGAGTTGATAAAGTCTTTGGAGGAAAATGGTCACATGATATTGTTCAAAAATTTAAAATGCAAATGTCAAACATCATCTGGATTCGTCTTTCCCTTATTCAAAGGAAGAGATAATACTGATGATATTTTCAGATTTTTTAATATTAATTAAATAGTACATCTTAATAATTGCAACACAGCATTATAATAAAATCGACATGATTAACATTTTTTAATATCTTAAATAGTACATTTAGTAGTAATGATAATTGCAACATTACATTATAGATAAATCAATTTCTTAAACATGCGATCAGCATGTTTTCTGACTTTTTCCATTTTACATGATAATCTATTTTCTGCATTGCCAGCCTATAACAAATTGCCATATGTCTATATATTTAATCCTCTGGTGAAGTGGTGATATTTTTAATAATCCCCACGCAAAATAATTTTCAATATTTTATTTCAATTCCTCTTTTTTTTGGGGGCGTTTCAACATTAATATTGCACTTGGTCTAAATTATCGACCACATTCCTTTTTGTTCTGTCATTTAAATTACTTTTTTTTTTGGAAATAATGTGCATCTGATGCCTTTTCTTTCTAGACTTGACTTATAAAAGAATTAATGGACACCTGTAAAATTAAAAAGAAAATTTGGCAGATGATTTTATTTTTTTGAAAAATAATTTCTTAATTCTTGGTATGAATCTCGGGTTCGGTTAGACGGATTGATTTTTGAAAAAAATAGATATTTAAAATTGAGGGTGGGGCGAGTTATTCAATTATGAGCTTGACATATATATATATCTATATAAAAACTATAAGACAAAAATATAAGGAAAGAAGTATAATAAAATTCAAATAATAGAAGGGACATATATGAATTGAAAGTATAATAAATAATATATTTAAACTATTTCTAATAATAATATATTTGACCATTTTTCATATAACTTTTTTCAAACCAAAAGAAAGGAATATAGAATATCCTGCCATTACAATGTTCCAATCATTACTTTCAAAGAAACATAATACGTCTGTTGATAGTTCCCTTTGCGATTATTAAATCCCAAGAAATTAAACATCACACACTTGTTGATAATTGCATTATTTAACAAAGACTTGGAGGTATGTATAATTGCTGGTTGGTCTGGCGGCAGATTAATTTAACAAATATGTTTATCTAGTTATATAAAGGGAGAATAAACAAGAATTAACAATTGAAGTATTAAAAGTAAAGGAATTTTTTCTTTTATGATAAGGTCAACATTTAGCCAATTGAAGAAAATCTTTTTTCTTGATTTTATTCAAAAGTTCTAGATAAGGTGATATTTTTCATTATGAAAGTCAAAATTAGATTTTTGGGTGAGCAAGGACGTAAATAAGGGGATTCATCCCATTTCCTTTGTCAGAATATTTACTATATATACAATTATACAAAGTCATTTTTAATTTTGTTTTATTGTACATGAGTGCGAAGAAGTAGAAACTTGTTGGATGCTTTAATTACTTGCTTAGACGATTATCGATTGACGTATTTTCTTCAGTTGTTTGATTCTATTAATTATTTATTTGATAACTTTAACTATAATTTTATAATAGTATCCATGCTTAATCATTTTTTAATTGCCTTACTATATTACCTTAATAAATTATTTTAGGCCAGGTAAATATTAGAATTATGAAGTGGATATTATCCATGCTTAACCAGTGGCTAGTGTATATAATAAATGTTGATCCCACAAGCTTCTTTATGTTGTTTAATGATACAGAAATATGGTTTTATCCTGGACTATGTAATTAATACTTTTTGGCAATGCGCAAGAGAAGAGTAAAAAGTTGAAGAGGCTTAGACATCATGACCATGTGATCAGAGCCTGAAATCTCTTCCACTTGGTCCGATGGATTCATTTCAATCATATACTCTGTTAATTCCTTTGTTAGAATTTTATCTTCAGCAGCTCCGATGAACACTCGCCTTACTAATCCATACTTTTTGCTTGAAAGATCTATCTCCTTTGATATGTCTTCCGGGTTGTGAAAGTATATCGGCCTTAATAATGTCATAGCCAGCGCCAAATCCTATCACCAAACAGGGGAAAGTAAAATCAAACACAATTTTCGATAAGTTCCTCATGTTGTAGTGTCTGAAATGGATTTGCACCTGAATCGGGCTCAGCTGATAAAGATAACTTGCCAAGTACTTGGGACCAAAGTTGAAGGTCGTTGGAGGATTGTTGGATCCATTGTCGTATGTAACACGATTATCAATTTGAAATGCTATTCTGCTTCTAGCCTATGACAAAAATTACTGATTGTAGTTTGTAACAACAAGTAGTTGTGACTAAATAATAGGAGTAATACCTTGGTGTAGAGTGTAGTGGCGCTGAGAGTTGGACCTGGCATCAGAGCAGCCAAAAATATAGCAACTGAAATCTTTTCGGGAAAGCTTTCCATGGCTTTGGATATCGCGAGTCCACCAAGGCTATGGCCTACAAGAACCACTTTTTGATTTGCCGGATGAGAAGCCAGGAACTCCATTAGTGGACTCAAGTAACCAGATAAATGTGGAATTTCGAGGACTTGCTTCGGGTTGATCCCTGAAGCACCCAATTCAATAGCCGTGACATTATGCCCTGAAGATTTTATCAGTGCAACAATCTTGTACCAGGACCAGGCTCCGTGACACGCGCCATGAACTAGCACAAAGTGCTTGTTAGATTTAGGCCAATTAGACCCTGATGTTGTTGAATTTACATATGGCAACAAAATTATCAGTACTAAACTTATTAGAAACTTGATTTTCTTCATATCTCTAGTGTTGAACTATGAGCACATAGTATAAAGATTCTTATAAGGTGATAATTATCCTTCGCCACACGATTATTTGAGTGAATTTTGTATTTTTCTTCCTTCGATTTCGACATTTCGCTAGGTCAAGGTTTACTTGTAGTTGCAGAAGTTTGTCTGATGTAATGAAATGATTGAAGTGTCTTTTGCTTGCGTATTAAGTTATCTTCAGCCAAAGTTACGTTATGCTTTTGATTTTTCTTTTGAGAAAGACAAGCACACAAATAGCCTTTTGGAGGACCGCTATTCAAGTCATGGCAGAAAATTACAAAATATTTATATTTTAGCCTTTTCAAAATCAACTATCAAGACTTATGAGACTGAAGTTGAAAATCGATGTAGAGTCTGAAAATGGGGAACTGCAAAGAAAAAAGTTTGAGTCTAAGACATTTAGGTATGAACTTAAGATTCTTAGTCCCCAACTCCACATCTGCAAGTCTAAAGCTTGAACTATATACCAAGCCTATCGTTAGACAAACAACTTGTTTGTATATCGAGGTATATATAATGGCTTGATTATTTTAGTTATGCTTTTATTCTTGATAATCATGTAATCACAAGTTGGTAAAGCTATAAAGATAGCTTGTCATTGGTTGGCAATGTGCAAAAGAGTAGTAAAAAGTTGAAGGGGCTTAGACATCATGACCATGTGATCTGAGCCTGAGATCTCTTTCACTTCATCTGGTGGATTCTTTTCAATCATACTCCGCTGGAATTTCTTAGTCACTCCTTTATCTTCAGGAGCCACGATGAACACTCGTTTAACTGATCCATACCTTTTGCTTGAAAGAACCATCACCTTTGATATGTCTTCCGGTCTGTACAAGTATATTGGCCTTACTAATGTAGTTGCCAGTGTCAAATCCTATTACCAAACAGAGGAAAAGAGAACATAATTTGGTAAGTTCCTCGTGACGTTGTGTCTTAAATGGATTTGTATAAGCTAGTGAAATTTTGAATTGATTTCTCAAGATAGTTTTTCAACTAAATAATTATTATCTCAAAAGTCACTTCCTTTGTTGAAGAAAAATTGGAATCAAGAAGAAAGGTGAATCTGAGATAATAACTATTAGTTGAGTGACCATTTAAAAAATCAACCCTGAAATTTTCGAGTAGGTTCAGCTAGAATAAACAGAAATGCATGATCGAGGCATAATTAGTTCATTAATTGATGTTGTTCGTATAGCTGACTCCACACATTTGGGATTGATATGTAGTTGATTGACTAATTGATATGGTGATTCATATAGCTAACTCCACTCATTTGGGATTGAGGCATAGTTGCTTGATCGATTGAAATAACGACTGATGTTATTTGTGAAAACAATTCACATTTGGGATATTCGCATAATCAATAAATCATAGCTATTTCACATTTAGATCTTAATTATGCTTTGCTTACCTGAATCGGGCTCAACTGATAAAGATAACTTGCCATGTACTTCGGACCCAATTTGAGGGTTGTTGGAGGATTGTTAGGTCCATGGTCATATGTAAGAATATTATCAAGTTCAGATGCTATTCCACTGGAAGACTGTAATGAAATATGAAACATGAATACAGTTATACTATCAGAAGAAATTGTGTTAATGCTAAAGTTGGCGAATGATACCTCGATGAAGAGTGTGGTTGCATTGAGATTTGGACCAGGCATTAGAGCAGTGACAAATACAGCAACTGAAATCTTTTCAGGAAAGCTTTCCATGGCTTTAGATATGGCGAATCCACCAAAGCTATGGCCTACAAGAACCACTTTTTCATGTGCAGGAAGAGAAGCCAGGAACTCCATTAGCGGACTGAAGTAATCAGATAAATGTGGGATTTCAAGGACCTGTTTTGAGTTGATTCCTGAAGCACCCAAGTCAAGAGCTGTGACATTATACCCCGAAGATCTCATCAATGCTACAATCTTGTACCAGGACCATGCTCCATGGCATCCTCCGTGAACTAGCACAAAGTGTTTGCTAGCTTGAGGCCATTTAGGCTTGGACAGCGTTGCATTTCCATATGGCAAAAGAAGTATCAGAAGGAAACTTATCAGGTATTTGCTTTTCTCCATAGTTTTTTCCCCTTTGTTTTGAACTATGAAACTTGTGCACAAGAGATAAACATTCTAAAGGATCATACAATTAGAAGAGTTTACTTTTACTAACTTCCTTGATGTGGTAATCCCACATGAATAATCAGGTATTTTGTTTTATTTTTTAATTGAAGATTGTTTCTTGACAGATCAAGCATCCACAAAGTCAACTAGAAGATCATGTAATTAATTGAGTTATTGAGGCTAGAGATGGTAGCCAGATGGACTTCTGCTGATTACTGATACAGTCTTTCAGAGAACATGTCATTTAATATACAGAATAAACCACAAACATGGGAATTTTATAATAAGTCTAGTAATTTAATTTCTAGCAGAGGACTTTGACAGCACACTACAGCTCTCAAAATTAAACAACTTATATAATATATGGCTCAACCCCCATGGGGTGAATCGTTGGGGACGTTAGGAGGATAGATGAAAGTCGATCCAGCAATGAATGAGGAAAGAAATTTTTACAAGTTAGTAATCAATTCTGTTTTATTCTTGAATATGGAATGACAAGGTGTATAAGCTAATCAAAGCTGGTCACTCGTGAACAATACGCAGAAGAAGAGTGAAAAGTTGAAGGGGCTTAGACATCATGACTATGTGATCAGCACCCAGTATCTCTTCCACTTCATCAGGGGGATTCCTTTCAATCATCCATTGTTGGAATTCCTTCTTGATTTGTTTATCTTCAGCAGCCACAATAAACACTCGTCTGACTGATCCATACCTTTCGCTTGAAAGAACAATCTCTTTTGACATCTCCTCAAGACTGTATAAATATCCTGGCCTAACTAGCATAGTAGCCAAAATCCAATCCTAACGTCAAAAAAAGGAAAAAAGAACACGTCCACGCTCACATAATTTAGCAAGCTGCACTTTGATTCGGTATAATTTGAATAATTAAGAACTCAGCTATTTCACTTTTAGATCTTGGTGGTGGATGCTTTGTTTACCTGAATTGAGCTCAACTGATAGAGATTGCTTGCCAAGTATTTTGGACCAAAGTTGATGGTTGTTGGAGGACTGTTAGGTCCGTGGTCATATGTAACACAATTATCAAGTTGAGATGCTACTAGTCTATTACCCTGGATGATTTCAGAGTCTTAAAAAATGTTAGCTACCATAAGAGATAATCATCTCATGGCTGAAAAGTTAGCTAAAAGGTACCTCACTAAAGATAGTGGTTGCATTAAGAGTTGGACCAGGCATTGCAGCAGTGATAAATATAGCAACTGAAATCTTTTAGGGAAAGCTGATATCGCGAATCCACCAAGGCTATGGCCTACAAGAACCACTTTTTCATTTGCAGGAAGAGAAGCCATGAAATCCATTAGCGGACTGAAGTAATCAGATAAATGTGGGATTTCGAGGACCTGCTTTGGGTTGATCCCTGAAGCACCCAAGTCAAGAGCTGTGACATTATGCCCTGAAGACTTTATGAGTGCAACAATCTTGCCCCATGAACTAGCTAGCACAAAGTGCTTGCTAGCATGTCTTTTTCCCTTCTTTGAACCATAAGCAGATATAAGGTTTGACTTTTGCTATTTATTTATTTGCCTGCACAAGCAACTCCCACCTAACAATGAACATAGAATAAACTTGTAGGAAATACTTCTCTGTTTCTCAGAAAATAAACAGATAACATAGACATTAGTACTATGTGTATGGCTAGATCAAGATTAAGGGTGTGTTCAGCTTCAAATTTTTCATGTAAACTTTTTATTTTAGGAAATCAATTAGTATTATAAAAAAAGAGAAAAATAGTGGCATTTCACATTAATTGTGTCTTTTTCATCCTCCAACACACCCCACATACACATTATAAATCGTAATTCATCTCACCTCTCATAATATTTGTCTAGATTATATACAAAATACTTTTAAAGTATTCTTTTTGTACGAACAAAAGAAAATAAATAAGAAACCCATGAAAAGTATTTCTATTGTGTGTTGAACACACCCTAAGCTTATGTTAGACCAAAAATAGGCGACAATTTGGGAACTTAAGAAAGTTGAAAAGTTCCATTGTACACTTAATTTTATTTATTTGATTAAAAAAAATATAATACTTGATTAACCCTTTTATTTTGATTGAAGAATCTGGTTGTAGAAGCATTTTTAAATCATTGAAATTTTCCCGAGAAGTTCCTTGATCCTAAAGCTATCACTTATAAATATAGACTTATTGAACTGTTAGTTTAATTGATTTTAAGGATACACAATTATATTACTTTACTTTATTACTAATATTAGTATATAGTAAGAGTGAAGAAGCAGACACGTTATGATTAACATGTCTGCTTTACCTGTTTGCTTAAGTAGACAACTGTTTATTGGCGTGTCTGCTTTAACTTCTTGATTTTATTATGTTATTTTTATTAATTATTTCTTCAACTATTGTAGCTATGAATTTATGATATTACTCCTAATTAGTTATTTCTTCTTAAAGATAGCTGTCGAGTAACGTGTCTACTTCAACTACTTAATTTTATTATATCGTTTCTATTAATTGAAAGTGATTAATAATAAATTTTCTATATGAATTTGAAAAAAGTAAAAGACTTGTCACTTTATGTGAGTGAATACAAGAAAATAATAATAATGAAAATTTATTTAGAATAAATCATTAACATTTCAAGTTTAATTTGTATTTTGACTAATTTGACTCTTTCTATTATTATTATAACTGATTTTCCCTTCTTTTATTTTTCTTTTCCCCTGTCAATCCTATTCTTCTAGAGACATTTATGTACCTAAAATGTTTTGCAAACTTTAATAACATATATTTTCTTAGATTCTATTTCTTAATATTAGCTCTTCTCATGTTTAATATTGTTTAAAATATTTAACTGGTAACATGGAAAGGATTACAATTATGTTACATATATTGCTAAAATAAAGAAATAATTAAATAAGGTAATTTTAACTTTTTTTCAAGTACAAAATCAATCATGATTTTCTTATCATTATCGGACATGCAAGTTTCGTATCAATAAATAATGTTATAATCTAAAATTATTATTGAAGATAATTATAACTTTGACAATATTACATTAATAGAAGTTCTTGAGATAAATTGATAATGTTAAATTTTTTATATAAAAATAACTTAATAATTGTAGAGTATTTTATTAGTTTTAATATTAAGATTTATAAACTTAATTAGATTACTTATAATGGGTCCACATCACAGAAATCTTATATGCATAGTAATTGACTAAACTACTGGAATTGGAATATTAGTTATTAACTAGTCAATATTCTATTTGCACAATATCCTAGATTCACGATTTGTCTCAAACAAGAGAAACAAACAAGCATAAAATCTTTTTTTATAGATATTCAACATATGCTCCATATGATAACGGAATTCCTAAATTATGGTCAACAAACATTACGAAATCAGACACACAAAAGGGTCAAAATAAAAAACAATACAAAAGCAAGACGGAAGCTAACTAATTTTACCTTTCGAATATGTATTACGTATTCAAATTCGTTTGAACGAGAGGAGAAGAGTTTCCCTTGGTCTATGAACGGGAATGATGAAAGCGAGTCAGTATGCTAATTTCTCATTCGCAAATCAGCCCTTCCCGTAGGTTCTTTTCTCAAAGAATAAAGAATGGGAGGAGGGAAATCTTGATAGAATTTGAAAAAGCAAATGACAAGTCGAAGGCGCCATAACAATATTAATACTAGTAATAATCCAATTTATGATTATCAGGATTCTTATCTGAATAATAAAACTTCGTTTGAAACGATGTGGTAGAAAGCAACGTGCGACTTGAAGGACACGGTCTGTTGTGGATTTGTACATCCACCATTTTTTGTAGGAATGAAGGTGCTCTTAGCTCGACATCATTGGTTTTGTTTCACTAGAACCCCTCGTTTTTTGTTGTCTTGGAATGTAAATAGTCCATGATGGAGCTCGAGTAGAAAGTATTA
>JBCEWC010018008.1:0-12187 GCA_038996855.1 Solanum aculeatissimum
CTTTTAACTTATTTTAAGCAATTTTTAACTTTTTTTAAGCTAATTTAAAATTTGCCAAACACTTTTTTAAGCTAAAAATAGTTTAAAAACTGGTTTGACCAGCTTTTAAGCTAAGCCAAATAGGCTCTTAGATAATCCATAACAACTATCATAGGACGATATAGAAAAATTATTATTTTATTCATCGCTTTTTAAGAAGTGTGCTAAATCAAATATGAACAAGTAAATAAAAATAAAAATAAAAATAGTAATTTTTAGAATTTGATTAATACCCAAAAATTTAACCGATAAAATTTATTAAAATGTCACATAGAAATAAACCTACTACTTTTGACACCTTTTAAAATTAAATTAACTCAAGAATATATTTAAAGATTATTAAATTCGATAAAAAAAGTATCTTTTATTTCCGTCTAATATTTAGAAAAATTTGTATGATAGATTTGATCGTGAGTGCAAGGGTCAGAAACTGATCTAAGCCTATTCTGCATAAGATTTTTAAAATTTAATCTATTTTATGGTCAAATATATATTTAAAGATAAATTTCAAATGCTATGATTATTAAATTTGATAAAAATGAGTATCTTTTATTTCCGTAAAATATTTAGCAAATTGTGTATGTTAGATTTGATTGTGAGTGCAAGATCCAAAAACTGATCGAAGCCCATTCTTGCATAAGATTTTAAAATTTTGATCTATTTTATGGTCAAACATATATTTAATGATAAATTTCAAATGTTATGATTATTAAATTTGATAAAAATGAGTATCTTTTATTTCCTTCAAATATTTAGCAAATTTTGTACATTAGATTTGATTGTGAGTGCAAGATCCAGAAACTTATCTAAGCCCATCCCCGATAAGATTTTTAAAATCAGATCTATTTTATGGTTAAACATATATTTAAAGATAAATTTCAAATGTTGTGATTATTAAATTTGATAAAAATGAATATCTTTTATTTTTGTCAAATATTTAACAAATTTTGAATGTTAGATTGATTAGAACGATAAAAACAAGGTTTTAGTTGGGAACTCATATCTCGAGATGCATCTAGATAATGATCAAATAATATCAGTTTTTCAATTAAATATCTTTATTAATGTCTGTAATGATCAAATATATCAGTTTTTTAATTAAAATATCTTTATTAATGTCTGTAAAATCAAACGCCTTATAAAAATAATATTTGTGTTTTTGAAATTCTTCTAGCTTTTGGAGATCTACCTTCAATATTTTAAGTCCGTTTTTATATATGTGAAATTCTTTGTTTTATATTCATATTTATACTAAAATAAGATACCCAATTTGAAAAGTTAAGATTTAGATAATCCATAATAACTATCATAGAACGTAATAGTAAAATTATTATTTTATTCATCGCTTTTTAAGAAATGTGCTAAATCAAATATGAACAAGTAAATAAAAATTAAAAATTTAATTTTTAGAATTTGATTAATACCCACAAATTTGACCGATAAAATTTATTAACATATCACATAAAAAAAACTGTTACTCTTGACACTTTTTAAAATTAAATTAACTCAAGAATATATTTAAAAATTATTAAATTTGATAAAAACGAGTATCTTTTATTTCCGTCAAATATTTAGCAAATTTTGTACGTTAGATTTGATTGTGAATGCAAGATCCAAAAACTGATCGAAGCCCATTTTGCATAAGATTTTTAAAATTTGATCTATTTTATGGTCAAACACATATTTAATGATAAATTTCAAATGCTATGATTATTAAATTTGATAAAAATGAGTATTTTTTATTTTCGTCAAATATTTAATAAATTTTGTATGTTAGATTTGACCAGAACAATAAAAACAAGGTTTTAGTTGGGAACTCATATCTCGAGATGCATCTAGATAATGTTCAAATAATATCAGTTTTTCAATTAAATATCTTTATTAATGTCTGTAATGATCAAATATATCAGTTTTTCAATTAAAATATTTTTATTAATGTCTGTAAAATCAAACGCCTTATAAAATTTTATCAATACCCACAAATTTAACCAATAAAATTTATTAAAAATGTCACATAAAAATAAATCTACTATAACATTTTTAAAAAAAATCAAATTTAATCAACAATATATTTAAAGAATTAATTTAAACTAACTCTCAAACATTCAAAAAAAAAATCTTAGTAAAATTATAATAACATTTTATTAAAAAAATAGAAAAATAAAATACATATCAATTACTATTTATTAATAATAAAAATAGGAATATATTTATATTTACTTGTAATATTTATTCAAAACATATATTTTATTACATTACTACAATCTTATGTCATTTCTAAATTACCCCATCGTAAAAGAAAAAATAATTATAAGTTTCATAAACAAATATCTAAATATTTTTTTAATCAATAAATTGGATAAATAATATATAATTTTACATATATATCTTTTTTTAAAAAAAATTATTTTATATTTATATTTAAATAAATTAAATAATATCTTTTTACCTAAATATATATATATTTTTTGAAGCGTTCTCTCCCTCCATCTTTTTTCTTCTCTGTTACTTTTTTTGCTCCCTCGGAGCCTTGTTTTCTCCGGCAATAGCCGGCGCCGACGACCGTTTCCCGCCGGTAAAGGTTCATTCTTCACTTCTCTACTTTCTCCGTTCTGGGTTTCCCCTGTTTTTTCCCCTTTCAATTTTTTTTTTCTGTTGGTAGTTTATATCTTGTTGCATTTAGTTTTGTTAGCAAAATCAATCGAGGCTAAAATGTCGTTTTTTTTCAGTTTTCTGAAGTGGGGTTGGGAATTCATCAAGTTCTGTGCTGTTTTTATCGATTTTTCGGAGGTAGGAAGCTGATTTTACTGAGTTTTACTGATGTTGTTGAGAGTGATCTGAGTCTGTTGTTGTGATTTTTGAAAATTTTGTGTTTTGGTTTTGTTTAATTGGATTTTGAATTGGAAATGTTTTTCATTTCAGTTCTTTAAGATGGGGTTTTAGCTGTTTTCTTTGAATTTTTTTCTTTTGAATTTTGATGCTTTTAAGCTCCAAACTTTCTTGAATTTGGTTCGAATTGCTACTCTTATCAACTGTTAGTTCCTGGGAGTCCTAAAAGTGTTTTTTTTTTAACAAAAATTTGCTAGTAGAAACAAGTGAGGCTAGTGTATGTATTTATAGAGTGAAGATGTATTTTCAGTTTTCTTAATTAGGTTTGGAAATTCACCAAGTTTTGTGCTGTTTACTCGATGTATCAAAGTGTAGGAAGCTAATGTTCTTGAGTTGTACTAATGTTGTTGAGTGATCTGAGTTCGTTGTTAAGATTTTGAAAATTTTGTGTTTTGCTTTGTTTTGTTTAGTTGGATTTAGAATTGGGAATGTGTTTCATTTGCAGTTCTTTAAGATGGGGTTTAGTTTGTTTTCTTTGATTATTTTCCTCTTCCCCATTTTTCTTCTATTTTTTAATGATTTAATCTTGTTTTCACTTTGTTCTGATGTGTTGAACTCACATTTCATAGATTTGGTACAAATTAATACCCCTTATATGTCTTAGTTACTATTTGGAGAGTCAAAAGGATATCTTTTTAGTGAAGTTCTTTTCAAGTACTTCTTAAATATTTTGAATTGTTAACTATTGTGACTTATATTACTTTTTATGTAGTTTCAAATTTATCTTTATTTTTTTGAAGATTCTATGTCCATAATTTCGGGCTGAATGTTAGTCAGTTTGACGCTCATGCTTTGAATCAAATCACATAAATTGAAACAAGCAAGACAAGGAGCATGATTACTACCAATCTCTAATACTATATGCTTTGGTTTATAAGCATGGATTTTAGCCATATTTTCAATAGGAGATTCGTTATGCAGTTTTTATACACATTTTTTTATTGGCTTCTTTGCTTCCTAACTGGTTCATTTATTTTTTTCCCTTGCAGGCTATAGTGAATGAGTGTTGCTACTATCGAATGATTAAGCCCATGCCTGCTACGAAGAAGGTCTAGATTTGATTTTCTTCAATCTTATATTCTTTATTCAGCATAATATTCATGTCTAGCTTTCTTGCAAAGGAGATTATATTGTTTGCTGTAACGTTGTCATTTATGGGGCTACATACTTGAATCTAGACAGTTTTTTGCTTTCTCATGATAAAGCCCTGTGCTCTGTTTTCATTTTGTTGTGTTTTTCCCCTCTCTTTCTAGTTCTATTTGTAAGTTTGTGGTTTTAACATTCTTTTATTCTATCTATCTTTTCTTTGTCATCATTTCTTGTCAGAGATATCTTCCTCATGAAGTGAATTCTATTATAATTTGAAAAATATGCAGCAGTTGACAACTGCATGCTTTTACTGATTGATGCCCTGCTAGCTAATCTATCAAAAGTATTGGATTGTTTCGGTCTATGTATTTATACTCTTATATTCATTGAACATAATTAGTTGAGGTGCATGGAAGCTGACATGCATTTTGTTTTCTTTGTTCTATACAGAGTGCTACCCATGGTGGTATTCGGGATGTATTCAACAAATTAACCAGCCAAATTGGAGATCCTGTTGACTTTGAACTTCCAGATTGGTTGAGTAAATGGCAGCCCACTCCTAATCCCTATACCTCTATAAGGCGCAGTATCCTTCAATAGAAATAGTTTTCATGGATTTATTAGATGCATGATAAAAGTTTGATATTTTTGTTTCCTAATTAAGCATCTCTTAAACCTATACATTGTTTGATAAAAAAATTGATTATGGTGTTCTGTTTGATGTGCACTGTTTCTTATCTTTGTGTAGCTTCTTTTGGCCTTTCTCCTTTTCAATTTGTGTTGATATTAACGACCTGAAGATATATACCTCACCAATAAGGGTAAGCGTCGGGAAAAAGATGATGGCATATCTTGTCTCTGCTGTTCGGATGCAGAATCTTCAGATGTGTGTGGCACGGATTGTCTTTGTAGGTAAGAGGACTTAAACTAAAATTCATTAGCAGTCAGAATTTTGATAGACTTAAAATATATTTTTTGGAAATTATATCCCCCTGACGTGCTGCATAAATTGTTGATTGGGAGTTTCATGGAGAAGAAGAAACAACCACCATAGCACCTTCATCTCCAAACTCACCAACCATAACGGCGATGACGAGAAAGTAATTGACAGAGCAAAAGAAGACAAAGAAGATGAATTCGGTGTCAACTTTTTCTTTCTCCTTTCTTCCACTTTTATTCTTGGTCTACCTCACCTTTTTTTTTTCATACATATAAACTTCTCTTTCAAGTTGCCCAAAAATAAACAGTAGATCTGTAACTGTAAAAATATATATTAGAATGCTATAGGTCGGAGCTTCTTGGTACTCCAGCTGATTTATGTCAAGAACCAAGTGCGCAGGTAATGTGCCAACAAATGATAAAACCCACACTCTGCGTTTGTCTTGAAATCAAAATATGATTCTCTCTTCTTATGAGGATAGAGAAAATAGATACATAGAGATACTTTGAGTAATAAAAATGGTAGGAGAAACATTTTGGGTTGTATAAGAATCTGCTATGGTAATTGAACAAGAACAGAAAAATCCCATAAAAGGACAGAAAAGTAACTGTGTATAGAAAGAGGAAAAAATAAGAAGAGAGGGAGGAAGGAGAGAATGTTATGGAAAGAAAATTAAACTAATCGTGGGATATTGTTTATTGAGATCTGGGTGGAATGTGGTGTGGTTGTGTGTGTGTGTGGGAGTAGAGTATTTTGGTGGGAGTACGGGAGGGGAAGAGAGACATAAGGGGAGACAGGAGGGCTTGCATGCTGTGGTGGTTGTTTAATCTGCGAATATAGTGCTTGCAGGGGTGGGGTGTTCTCAATGGCGAGGTAGGTAGCTTCTGACTATGCTGTAAGTGGTAGAAGAGCAAGGTTCCTGGCATAAGGGTTAAGGTGAGATTGTGGGACGAAAGCTGGATGAAAGGTGATGCGGGAAAGCCTTGGATTCATTTGGGCAAAATAAAGAAGCCTTAATATGTTAAATATCATAATAAGTGTTTATCCAACAAAAGGTTATCCCCAGACAACAATCGTGCCCCTCCCATAAATAAAATGGTGAGACTTCTTTAGATGATTTATAGAATCGTCCTATCATGGGTGCACCAAAACGTGAGATTATGTTGGAAATTTTTTATACAAACCGTAATCCGACAAAGTAGCACCTGTTGCGCAAAAGAGATACTGCTTTCAGCATCTTTTGTGACATTTAAACCATCTTTAAAGTGGTGGGTTGTTAGTTATTTCACTTCGCTCTGTCTTGCAGCATTCTATGGTCTAGCTGCACCTCGCAATGTAAATGTGGGGGTTCCTGTCTGAATAAACCATTCCATCAACGTCCTATGAAGAAGATGAAAATAGTGAAGGTATGCACATATACTTTTAACATAGATATTTGAACTAATGTTAGTTATTGCGGATAGTTTGATAGCTTCTAGTCATCATGATAACCTATTTGTTATTAGTCGCTTTTTTGTCTTCTATAAGAGTTTGTGGACATCCTTTTCATGTACATTTTCTTTTTCTGACAATTGACTCCAAGGAACTTTGCTTAGTACCTGGTGTTTCTTATTTCCACTTTTAAGAGGTACATTCTTCGAGGTAGACTATATGTCAAGTTAGTCTGATCATAAGAAAATTAAATAAATAAAAATAATTACAAGTTTCCACATGGAACATAATGTGTCAATGAGTCTTCAAGTGTTGATTAATTCAGGTGTTCCACAAAATTTTTGCCAGCGAAAACAAGAATTTAGAATGCATAATTGTGCAATTCAAAGTATAGATCATTGTCATTCTTGTAGGGTCAAATTGGCTGATAGAGTGATTTCAGTCTTAAATCAGACATAAGTTAGTTGCCTGTTGAAATGAAATTGAGTTACTTATAAACTTCACAGAAGTACTCTCGTTTGCAATTTCTCCCATTACAAAAATGATGGCAGAATACATTTCAAAACTTATGTCAAAGTACTAGTTTCATTGGACTCTTGGGAAGTGAAATTAGACCAAACTTTTGGCATAGAGGGGGTGTATATCGTAAAGGATGCACCTCATTTTAAGATAGTTGGACAAGAAAGAAAATTAATATTATGTACATTGATTTATTTGTCTATATGAGGCCAAGGGAAGCCTGGAAACTATGTTTGGTCTTGTTCACAATAAATTTTAGAAAATCCTGGAGGATGCTTAATTTGTTTTTCATTCTCCTTTCTTTGTAGTGGGATTTCATATCTAGTGATAGAAGTTAACTACCTTTGTGTGTCCTAAAACATCTACTGGAAGAAGTTCTACTGATCCAAAATAGGATCTACTAAAAGAAGTTTTTAGGTCTTCATGTCATGTCTTGTCACCTGAGGCGTACTAACCCTTGTGCAGCACTGAAGGTAGGATGAGTATAAGTTTCAAGAATGTTCTTTACTTCTTTGTGGTCTTTATTTCTTTATGAAGTTTGAAAGTTCCCCTTTTGATGGTTGCTATGTTTCTACTCTTTTACCTTCCCTTCTGCTTACATTTATCTGCTTGCAGTTTGAAATATAAGTCATTAACACATCACTTTTGACACCAATGTCTTTGATGAAGCACTGTTAAATTTTTCAGATGTGCTATAATATTCTGCATCTTTTTTCGGAACTATTTTGTTAACTTTCATTCTTTAAACTAAGAAAGAACTTAAGGAGAGGGCGTAGTTATTTCTGCATTTTCTTTATCAAGTAAAGTGAGATGGCTTTCATTAATTTGAATCCAGAGAATGCTAATGGCTACAGCATAGCTACTTTAAGCAAATCTATGAATTGATCAAGACTATTTACATTATCAAGATTACACCAACAAAAAAGGTTCCTTAAAAATCTAGCATTTACCACGTATATAAGACTACTGACTCCATCATAAGGTTTCTCTCCTTCCAAATGCTCCAAAAGTGCAGCTGGTACCATCTTTCATATCTGTTTTTGCATTTAATTTTGGTCAACTATCTGGTGAATAAATAAAGAAATGTTGCTTATTTCGTATTCTTCTTATTTTTCGTTTTTTTGGAAAATCAAGCAATAATCATCTAAGGAAATCAAGTTTTGTTGAAACATAACATGCAGACTGAGAAATGTGGCTCTGGGATTGTGGCAGATGAAGATATCAAGAGAAAAGAGTTTGTCATAGAGTATGTTGGAGAAGGTGAAGTTCTTTCAGTTTCTTGCTTAATACGAAGAATAATTCACGTTCTGTTGATTCTGAGCTCTTAATTTAGTAAGTTACAACTGCAGTTATTGATGACAAGACATGTGAAGAGCGGCTCTGGAAAATGAAGCACAGTGGGGAAACAAATTTTTACTTGTGTGAGATCAGTAAGGATATGGTGATTGATGCCACTTACAAGGGCAACAAATCCCGATACATTAATCATAGCTGTTGTCCAAATACTGAGATGCAGCAATGGTATATAATTGCCATTAATATTTACTTATTATTTGTAGTCCTCCCAAATTCAAACCCTCTTCTCACGGGATATCAACCTATTGTGTTTGATTTATTTGTTTTCATGCTCAATCATATTTTCAGGACGATTGATGGTGAGGCGAGAATTGGCATATTTGCGAAATGTGACATTAGCAGGGGCGAGCATCTGACCTACGATTATCAGTATGGACATTGAATAATTTTTTGTTTTGCTTGTTTTCTGTCATCCTAGCATTTTCAGTCAGCGGTCTGTTATCTCAGAGTGTGCATTTGCCCTTCGTCTAACAAGTGTAGCAGGTTTGTTCAATTTGGTGCAGATGAAGATTGTCACTGTGGTGCTCCAACATGCAAGCAAAAGCTGGGAATCAAACCTAACAAACCAAAACCTCCTCCTTCAGATGCTGCTGCATTAAAGCTAGTGACATCTCAGGTGGCTGCGACCTCTCCCAAAGAGAAAGCACTGCTATCTGCACAACATGTGTGTACCTCTGCTATGTCTGTGAACATCTGAGATATAAGAGCAGCTTGTGTTATCTGAAATTATTCTCTTTGCTTGGTAGTTTATGTCTAGATTTATGACTAAATTTGTTAGTACTTGTTCATAATTGTTGTGGTGATTTGCTAAGATGAATTGATAGCAGATGAGACCTTCAGTTTTATCAAGCCGACATTTTTCTGTTCCTTTCTGAACTTTTGTCAGAGGAGGATATAAAGAGGACATGTACTTGTCTATAAGTAGTGTGTCCTTCCCTTTTTCCAATTAGGCAGGGGTCAACCTGTTGAAAACCCTGCTGCTTATCCCTGGAAAGAAATTTGAAGATCACTTTACCCAGTGTTGTGAAAGGCAATCGCCTTTTCACCAATGGTGAGAGGCGAAGGTGACCTTTCATCGCCTTTTAACTTTGTGGTGAGGCGGCGTCGCCATAGCGACAATGGCAACAAAGGCGATAAAGACATTCTCCTTTTGTATTTTCTTGAAAAAAGCGAATAATTTAGGCTGTTTTAAAATTAAAAGGTAATTTTAGGGGTTTTTTTTCCAAATTTGCACAGTTGTACTCTTAGACTTAGACTCTGACTCCAACCAAATAACCCGACTAGAATTCTTTAACAACCAACACTCCAAAGTCCAACCAATATGCATTTCTTCTTTTCTTCTTTAAATTTCATCTTCTTGCGTTTCTTTTTTCTTCTTCTTCTTCTTCTTCAGACTTTAGGGTTACTTCTAGCTTTGTTTTTTCCTTCACTATTGGCTTTGGTTTTTTTTTCCTCATTCAAGTTCTAGACTTTTGGTATCTACTGTCTATTTTTAATTTTTAAATAGAAATATTTGCTAACATGTTATTGAGATTTTGATTATTTGTATATGCAATTAAATATTTTAATTTTTTGGTGTTAATTGATGCCGTGCTTCAAAAAGGCGAGTGCCTCGCCACTCACATCGCCTTGTGTCGAGGCAGATCCTTGTCACCTTTTGTTGCCTTTCGTGGTACAATGATCATGAATGATATACGTGAAGACGAAACAAACCTACTTTTTCTGAGGTAAAAGTGCGAATATTGCACGATGGTAATTGGTAAATGAAGTATGTTATGAGTTTAAATCCTGTTATGGTTTCTTGTAAGATGAACATGGTTTGTGATTTGTTCATGACTAGTTGGATGATTGACAGAGCATTGTTTGTGTTCGGTAGAGACCACCATGATATTCCCACATCTATGAGATTGAGTTAGAGTGTTAGATGTGTGTCTCAATTTTCACCAGACTTGGGATGATAAAGGGAGATCATTCTTTGGCGGGTTAAAAATATGTAATTTCACTAATTAGAATGTGGCGAAGGGGGGCCTTGGAGTAACTGGTAAAGTTATTGCCATGTGACTAGGAGGTAATGGGTTCAAGGCTTGGAAACAACCTGTGACAGAAATGCAAGGTAAGATTGCGTATAATAAACCCTTGTGGTTGGGTCCTTCCTCGGACCCTGTGCATAGCAAGGGCTTTAGTGCACCGGGCTTGCCCTTTTACTAATTAGAACATAGTTTTGGCATTTTGCAATGTTTGAACTTTTATCTAACTAGCCACTACCCAGTTCTTGCCTAAAATTGATAAGAGTAGTGTCAATAGTGATATGATAATCTCTTTTGCTTCTTGCTTCTTAAATGTATTTACATGTGAATATTTAGTTGCAAAGAACTCTAGATTTGAGTAAGTCTAACCGTTTCTTCTTATTCTCTCTTGTCTAATTTGTTTTCTTGTTGTTCTTTCTTTTCTCGGATTTTTTTTCCTCTTCTATATCTTCTTCTCAAAATGTTGATGTTATTAAGGAAGAGATGGTTTTGAAATTCTTTTCCCTTGTTTAATTCTCATAAGAAGTGAAGACAGATAATTCCGATTTGTGCGAAGAGGAAAAATAAGAGAAAACAAGATGAAGAAACTATTCTCCCTCACGCCCATTTACTTGTTTGATAAGATAACACAGAGTATTTCCTCACTAAAGTTTACACTTATTAAAACGAACAAGTTCCTCATCTCGTTTGCTCTTCCTTACAAGACCAATTCATGGATTTGTTTCCTCTTCTGATTATTTCATTCATATTTCTCCCATTTCACTGCCTTGCTTCCCATTGGTGGATACAGATCAATGAGTTGCATACATTTTGTTTCCCAAAGAGGCTATATCAATAGCTCATCTAGTATTCTTTACATTCCTGCGCTACGATATCTATTTCTCCTGATGTTGTACTTATTAACCTTTTCTCATTTCTATTCCAGGATAATCAAACTGAAGTTCCTCCAAAAGGTAGATTCTGTATTCATTTGACTTACAATATATCTGTGTTAGTGAAGTTAACTGTTCTTTTATTTAATACGGGCCTCATCCTGTTTAGAAAATTGGAGTTGTGACCCTGCTTGGAGAGCCCAGCATCCTCGTAGTTGCATAGGTCAAATTATAAGAATAATTCGGTCTTCTGACCAGAGGTATGTCGGTCAGTTCCCTTGCATGTTCTTTTTGTTATATAGGCACTTGTGTTTTGCAAGTCAGGGAAAATCTGCAAAGTTCTCATTCTATGAGAAATTTGTGATCGAGTTACTCGTTATATTTAATATGTATGTTGTCTTTATTATTGTTTCTATTACTAATCTTATGGTTTTACTTTCAGTAATCTTGGAGTCTCTTTTTTTAATTAATCATTATTATTACAATAGGATATTTTAAATATATATAGATTGAGGTTTAAAACTTGTATATTTTGATCCCCATGACCGTTTCTGTAGTGTAAATAAGTACACAGAATCTTGTACTTGAATAACTATAGATTGAATTTATCTTTTATATGCAGAACAGATTATGCATTATGGCTAGTGACAGTTAAGTTTGGCCATGTCTGAGCAAAAGATATTTCCTTTTGTCTCCTAATGCTGTTCTCCGTATTAGGAAAGAGAGAAAGATCGCAAGCTTCCGTACTTGCTCCAGTTTTTCTCCATTTGAGTCATAAATCAGCTGTACACTTACATATGTCAGAGAACACGCTTTTAGAAAGGAATCAAGTAACTTAGACATCTAATATGCCTAAATATGAGCTTTGGTTGTTGGAGTATAATATTTTGGCTTCCCCTTTATTGAAGTATTTCTTAGTTTTCTAGGAAGTCTATTCAAACGTCAGATTTCAATTTTAAATGCCGAGATATTTTCACAGAATCTTCCATATATTCATTTCTATTCAGAGAAGTAACTAGAAATTT
>JBCEWC010018009.1:0-12187 GCA_038996855.1 Solanum aculeatissimum
TTTTAGGGGTTTAGGATACCTTAGGGGACCAAAAGAGGGCTTAGGGAAATGTTAAATCACGAAAATACCATTAATAAGATGGAACTTTTAACTGGACACAGCACCCAAATGGCTTCTACAGTTCTGTCAACCATTCACACGGTCCGTTCCACTGACCGTCCAACCTCCCTTAGTCATTTCTTCAACGCGAACTTTCGGAGGACTTTCTGTTACCCTTCACGAACTAATAAATAGTCCATTCAAGGTCAGAATTCCCATGAAAGGCACCGTATAACCTCACTTAACCTCAAAAATCATACCCAAGCCTTGGCCTAGCCACTGTCCAACTTCACGGGACAACGGACGGCCCGTCAACCCCCACAGGAGCCGTTTAAGGTCTCATGGGTTTACACCTAGCTTAGGGGTGGTTCCAGGACACCCCTAACTCACTAGAACATCCCACGAGGCACTAGACGTACCATGAAAAGTTTCCCGGTCCGTTTCAATGTCCTTGGTCACGTTTCTGAGCCTATCTCCAATGGCTTCCGAATTGCAGACAGTCTCACTGTTTGGGCCGTATCTCCCTTCCCGGAAGTCCAAATTGAGTTACACCACTTGTGCTGCAAAGATAACGCAAAGAGCTTCAATTGTATATATGGTATCTCACATGGTTCATCCCACATCAAAAGTTATGACTGTTTGAAGTATCCTGTCGAAATTGTCCCTCTAGGCCACTAACTAGCCCAATTTGCATTCAGCCACTTAAACTCAACCCGTGGCCACCAAAAATCAAACATGGATTTTAGTACATCATGGAATGCCAACCATAAGTAGATTTTGAAAATTTTCAGGTTGTTACAGGGACAATAGGGAAATATTTGATTTTGTACTTCAATCCTCTCCTACGTTGGCTACGTAGTTATTGAGTTCGAGTTGGAATTACTTTTACTCTGGTGCTTAATACTCTTCGTGAGACTCAACGTGCTCATAAGACATTAATCTTATGGTAAACCCGTTCAATTAGTCTCATTGGATATTTGTCAACTCAATTCATCACATAAGCTATCAACTCTTTGGTTAGAAACATTATTTTAGGATTAGCTCATGATTCATAAAGACTCTCTATCATCCATCATTACAACTCATAGTATTTAGGAAACAAAAGTAGAGTTCAAACATTTAGGAATTCTATAGACTCTTCAAACTCAAATCATACTCATGCATAACCATTAAGTGCAATATATAAAAATAACAAGAATTCATTATAAGGGCCATGTAGAAAAGTAAATCATCTATTTCAAGTATTTAATTTATAAAATCTATTATTCATAAAAGATTATATATGAATACATTAGGATTTAAGAAAAAACTTTCAAGAAATATTCATAGAAGACTCAATGCGTTCACAACTCAATTAATATGGGTTTTACGACACATGGAAGAACATAATCCATGTTCAAGTTAGCATTACATATCTGGAAATTTTTTAGTCTTGGAATGAATTGGAGAAACTCACAAGATTATCTTGAAACCCTAGCTTGTTTACCCCTTGAAACCTTGCTCTAAGTTTGAGAATGTGTTTTAGCATAAAATGGTTGAATAAATATGTTTTGGGACTTAATTATGTGTAAAACCGTCAAATTAAGGCTTTGAAATGGTTTTAAAAGACCAAAATAATCCTTCTTAAAATGTTGTCAAAGTCGTCTACGAGTTAATCTACAACCCTTAGAAACTTCTACAGTTCATAGAAACCTTTCTATAAAGTTTTGGGCAAATTTTGGGGGTCTTTGGATCCATTTGATGAGCTCAAACCATGACCCGTAGAAGCATCTATGACCCATATTTGGGTCTATCAAGTTTGGGATTCAAAAATAAGCTTTTTGAAGTTTTTTCACGAGTGAACAGGATGGGCCATCATTTAAACCATGACCTATGAATCAGGTCATCATTTCACTTTGCACTGGCGGTCCGCAGTAAAATGGTCATAACATTTTACTTCAAACTCCAAATGAGGAAATATTAGTGGCATTGGAAACAAAATTCAACGACCTTTCATTTGGTAGGTCATAGGCCACCTAATGCTTTGTGTGCTAAAAGTTATAGTCATTTAAAGTTGACCCTTATATAATCTAATACTAGAAACTCAATTGATAGGAAAATTTTGAACTCGACTAAGTACTAGAGATCTCTTATCACCCTAATCCACTTCCCATATATAAGAATGAGGCTTGAAACATAGGTACATGTACGAATAGAGTTGTGAGGTGTCAAAACAATAACAAGATCTTAAGCATGCACAAGGAATAACAATCGATATGAAATAAAAAATGCAACTTTTGAAACTTATGTGATGGAACGAAGACATCAACCATATACATTGTGGAAATAGACCATAACCGACATATAAGACCATGTAAGCTACTACATGAAATCTAACATAACCCCCTACGTTGTCACTGGGAGTCCACTTGTCGGGTGGAACTCCGTCACACAATATGCATCATCTTATATCCTAATTGACCTATGTGGATCCACTAGCCTAGCCTACTAGGGCTCCTATGGTGCCACATAATTAATGGGGAAAGGGGTTGCTTCTAGGGTTCCTTTACCGAACCCTACCTCAATGTCTCATTTGGTGCTATGTCATCCCACAAAATTCTTTAAAGCTTATACTTAGTCAAATAGTGACACTTAGAATCATAAGTAGAAATCCCAAAAGTAGCTCAAAACTGAATGAACCACCAAGTGAGAATTGTCCTTTCATATTGGGGACCATCATAAACATCATTTTAGGGCATTATCAACATACTTATATCTTTGACAAACATCAACTTAAATTCTTTCTTGTATGTTCTATTCATAATCATATTTCACGCAAGGGTTGACCTTAAACTTAGTGGGCTAAATCATTTGTTGGGAAGCTCATAAATCATAAGAGTCATGCATGCTCATGGGAGTTATTTGCTTACTTAAAACATGCTTAAACAACCCACAAATTGTTATTCAAAACCTTAGTCATTGAGGTGATTACCATCAATAAAAACTCATGAAAATACTTATCAAAACATTACATGGTAACATTGAAGGTAAAATACAACATAAAACATCATGAAATCATCATTAGCATGCATGGTAGGATTCAAGGAACTTAAACAAATGGAAAAAGGTTTTAATGTAGGACTTTTTGGGTGAAAGAAGACCCACAAATCAACTCACATACCTTAGGTGTAGCCTAAGAAGAAGGAACTTGTTGTTAGGAGAAGGTCCCTTGAAACCCTAGCCTTTTTTGCCTTATTCTTGGAGAAGATATTTGCCTTAGAGAATGTCAGAAAGTGGAAGAATGAAAGAAAATAGGATCTAGAGTTTTAAGGTCTGCTTAGGAGCCTAAAGGGTCATAAAAAGACATAGTTTAGATATAGGATTGATAGAAGGGACAAAAATGCCCTTTATTAAAACTGACAGACATGAATCACGAGAACTCTATTACGGGTCATAGATTGAACCATGAGTCGTGGTTCTCGTCATCCTGTTGTCCTTTTACAATCCTTAGAAACTGATTACCACCGACTAAACCACAAAACCCTAATCCATAGGTCGTACTTCAATCCACGAGTCGTGGATGGCCTCATCGAGCCCTTCCACACTTGGTAAAATTTCCACTTCTCTGGACCCCCATTTACTATAGCTTACAACAGACTGTATAAGGGACTAGGGTTGTCCTGTTGGTCATGGGTTACCTTCCAGAAACTCCAAATTTCTATCATGTTTGGAACTCACATCTATGACTCGATTGACGGGCCATGTTTCCTTCCACGGGTAGTAGATGGTCTTGTCTTCATGGATCACTTTACACTTCGAAATTTTTTAACATTTCTGAGGCTCTCATCCACGAGCCTAGTCTACAGCTCATGGTTTAAACTATGGGCCATGAACTTGGCTTCGTGAAATGAGTCCTGATCCTTTTCAGCCTAACTTTTCAGCACTTTCTAGGCTCCTTATAACTTTTCAGTATATATCTAAGCACTTAATTTAGACCTTTATAACATTGTAAGCCCTTATATTCATAAATGGGAGCAATTAAGAATAGACGAGATCATAAAAAGAAAGGGAAAATATTTAGAAGAAAGAACTAATAATCTTGCTAGTATTTAAAAGTAATTACATAATTATTAGAATAAACTAAGGGAGAAAGATAAATGAACTCAATAATTCATATTTGTCTAAAGTCATATATGGCCCCCTAATGTTGTGAACATATTTCATTTAAACACCTCATGTAGGACAAGTACCTATTGAACACCTCTACCGGCCAACATTTCAACCCCTTAAGCATTTTTTTGCCTACGTGGCAAAGCGTGTGGGAGTCACACAAAAGGGTAGCGTGAGAGCCATATTTTCTTCCATCTAACCAACTTCCCGTCAACACCATTAACGAAACTCTCCTATAACGTTCAAATTCACATTTTTCCTTCCAATTTATAAACCCTAAATCCCAAATGTTTTCCCTTCCAAATTCACACCATTAATTCTTTCTCTCTTCTCTTTCTTTTTGTCTCTTTTTCTCTAGGCGTGTACTTTCCTCTAGCTCTCAATTAACTCTTGATTTTTTCTCACTGTTGTCGTGATGGTCTAGCTGTGAATCTACTTATTTGGAATTCTTTTTTTTTCTCTAGTTGTCTGATTCCAATGACTTGTATTTGCAAATTTCAGTGAACTCTTCTTTGAAATTCTTAGTTATGTTATGAAATTCACTAAATATTGAAGAAGTCGATACATGTAATTGTGGTGATTATTATCTGAACCTTCTAGGACTCCATTGAACCCAAGTCATAGATTTTTTGGATGCAAAGCACCAAAGGTTTGTAAATTTTCAAAAATTAAAATCATTCTTTTGTCTACAATATTTCTATTTATTCTTGAATATGGTTTGTAGGAAAATGGTGGATGTGACTATTTTAGATAGATTGATCCTTCACCAAAATGTGCTGATTTTCAATCATCTAAGTTGATAAATAGATTCAAAGATGGTGAAAATCTGATTGATCAATTAAAGGAAAAAGTGAAAGAGCTTGAAGAAGAAAGGATTTTTTAAAATTGAAATTGAATGAAAATGAAGAGAAGACGATGGTGGTGAATCAGAAACTCAAGAAAGTTAAACTACAAAGGAATTGGGCAAATGCCAAATTTAACAGACTTGTGATTGTTCTTCTTTGTCTAGTTACTATAAAATAATTTTTTAATCTAGTGTGGTCTTGAAGTAGTTGACTTAAACCTTCATATTAGTTGAATGTAGTAGTTGAATGTTGTATTTAATCTAGTATAATCTTGTAGTCGTTACTAAATTAGTTGGTCATGTTTTCATCAAACTAAAATGTTGTTTACAAGGTTTTGTTTCTCGTTGCGTCTATTAAATTCTCATTTTATTCATTTTCATTGCCAATTGCATATAGATTCTTCCTATTGATAGTTAACAATGCTTATATTTGATCTTTTTCGACTTTACATTTGAAATAATATGTTAACTGGATTGGCAGTTAATAGTGCTTATAATTGACAGTGCTTAATAGTGCTTATAGTTGAGAGTGCTTAACAGTGCTTATAGCTGCAACATATCACACAAAACCAAGCTTAAACTTGAGCAACTACAACTGTGACATATCACTCAAAACCCAGCTTAAAACTGAGCAACTACAACTGCAACATATCACTCAAAACCAGCTTAAAATTGAGCAACTACAGTTGCAACATATCACATATCGCATTTGCTTAAAATTGAGGTTGAAACTACAACAACTACAGCTATAACGTAACATAGGATATATCACAAAGTTGCACTAACATTAACACAAGTTGATCAAAATAAAACTACAACAACTATAGCTGCAACATATCATAAATCACAAAGATACAGTAGCATTAACATAAGTTGGTCAAAACAAATTACACAAGTTATTCAAAAGTACACCAAAATAACATAAGTTATTCAAAAATAAACTAAAGTATTAATATTATATTGTTCAATGACCCCGATAACATAGCCTAAAATCTTAATAGCTTTCCAGATAATCTACTTCTTGGAGGTTTCACAAGTTACTGTCACTTTGTTGTTCTTATTATTTGCTCTCATTTGTTGCAACTGTGAAGTGTTGACTGCATCTTTTCCATTTCATTTTAGGCCATGGGATTTAAAATTGATATCTATATTGGTTGGTGAAGCACTCTTCAAATTTTTTGGTCCATGTAAAATTCTCTCACTTAGTGTACCAGGTTATAATTAAAAAAAAAGATCAAAATCAAAGTATATACCAAAATCAGTTGTACCTACATTAAACACCAAAACCAGTAAACAAGTAATTGTGATAAGTAAACAGGATCAAGACTAGTGAAGCTACTTTAAACACTTGGGTTCCAATTATAGGATCAAAGTATACACCAAAACCAGTTGTAGGCTTTTTATTTCCTCCGGTAGCAGCAGCAAATGGGGCAGAACTGTATGATCTTTTCTGACTAGAAGGATTATCTCTTTCATTAACAAATGGAGTCCCTCTTACCTACTTTCTTTCTCCCTAATTTACTTCTACTCCCATCTTGCACCTTTTTTTGAGGATCTCTTGGCACAACTGTTGTGTCACCACAAATAAAGTATGCTTGAGTTGATTATGTGGTTTTGGTAGTAGATTGTGAAGGGTCTCCCATTCTAGGCTATACAACACAAATAACTAAGATATAAATAAGTTGAACAATATAAATGAAGTGTAAAAGAATATGTAAATCTAATGTTACCCCTGTCTGACTATCTGTTGGCCATGTAAAAGGATGAGCCACACAACTTGCTTGACTTGATTGTGTAGAATTCCCTTGAGAAGTGCTCCCCCTCCCATACTAAATGATACAAATAATTGCATGAAAATTATAATATTAGTAAATTTTAAGCAATTTATAATTGTTCAAAAGAATTATGTCTTACTCTTGCATACACAATTTTGTTATGGCTAATCTTCTCGCGTTACATCCACAACTTTAGAACAACTAGTTGTCTTACTAAATTTAATGAGATTAGTTTTTTTTTTAAAGTATAGGGTAAAACTTGAGATTAATATAACAAATAAAACTATCTATGGATGTTATGCATTTAAGGGAAAAACAGAAGCTCAACACATGGGACAATCTTTTTTCTCCAACAATCATTGTTTGATTCAGCATGTATGATATTCGTGTTTGTACCCAAGTGTCCCAATGGACTCTTCATGCGTGAATTCTTCTTGACATATAGCACAAATCTCTTCATTCTCTATGGTATTGTTTACTCCATATTTAGAAGTAGCAAGTCGAATTAAAGCATCAAGAGTCTATTGGGACACTTGGGTGCAGAAAAGAATATTCTATAGGCTGCATCAAACAATGGTTGCTGTGAAAAAAAGACTGTCCCATGTGTCGAGCTTCTATTTTGACCTTAAATGCATAACATTTATACATTGTTTTATTTGTTATATTAATCTTATATTTTTCCCGATACTTTTTTTGTAAACTAATCTCACTAAACTTAGTAAGACAGTTAGTTGTTCATTATTTTATGCCTAATATCCTCTAACATGGTAATGATTGATTTATGTCTAGCAGCTAAGATCAAGGAATTTAAAATCTCACACATGTTATTTTCTACGATATCACACTTGGAGAATGTATTGAAAAATGTTTTAGATGAAGTACTAGGTTCATAATGCAGCAAGTTATTTCTTTCTTACAAAATTTAGACATGGCATGAACTTCCTCTCGGAACTTGACTTCAAAACTGGCCTTTGAGCATCTCCAAAATTATTTTCTTCTTTCTTCTCCTTTCCACTTGACATGTCAATTGCTCCATATATGTCTAGCACACATTCGTTTCTCAGCATTTGGTAACAGCTCCAGCAAGACATGAACAAGTTCCTAACAAAAATTTGTATAATATAAGTAATTGAAGTATTAAAGATGAAATTTTAAATCAATATATATAAAATTATAAATAGTACCTTTTGCATATCTGACATTATAGTCAGACATTCACCAGTTCTCAAATTTAAATCATCAATCAAATACCTAATGAACCAGCCCAAATCTATGTTTTGCCTTTGTATCCACAACTGCCCGAGCAATAGGATACATTTAAATTTTCCCATTCTTTCCAACAGCAACTAATAGCTCACCCTTACAAGCTCCTTTCAAAAAACAACCATCAAATCAAAAAATATTCCTATACCCCTCCTACTATCCTTGCTTAAAAGGCATGAAATCCCACATAGAAATAAACAAATAGGTTCTTCCCTAGTTCAATTTCTTTGTCAATTTTACCCAACAAGATCTTCCATGACTAGTTTGCTTGATCATATCAGCATAGTCACATAATTTGGCAACTTCCAGATTCTAGTCACCCATATTTTCTTTCATAACCCTCTATTTTGTCCCATAACACACAGTCTTACCAACATAAAGCCCCAAATATTTTCTTACTAAATCTTGAATTTCCCAGATCCTTATATATAATTGAGATATAATTCCATCCTCAAACTTTCTAGCTATTAACTTTGAGTTACATAACTTGTTCTTGTTTAATGAAATACACTTATGAAGAGGAAAATAATTTTTAACAATGAAATCACCTGAATCCCTGTCAATGGAAACATATAACAACCACTTACAATTATGATTTTTGCACTTCAACCTCACTCTATGACTTTCATTGGGTCTCAACTTTAACTATCTCATGTATTCTACAATATAATCTGACACAACCTTCCTTAATCGTTTTACCCCCTTAAAGACCATACCAAGCTCAAATATTGACACTTCACAATCTTCATCATACCTAATTTTTTTGCTTTTCCTTCTACCAAGTATATCTACTCCCTTAACAACATCAGCGTCAAGTTGTCCCTCACTATCATCACTCCAACAGCCAGAGCTATCAAGATATTCCTCATTTCCACCCAATTTTCCTGCATATTTATTTGTTTTATTACTTCCAATATCCCCAAAGCCTCTATCTACACCAAAAGCCTCTCCAACTGGTACTTTTTCATGTTCAGTAGCCTTTTCCCTTTGTTTTTATTTCTTCTTTCTTTTCTAAAGGCTTTAAACTGCTCATAAACATCAGAGCCATCTTATGAAGGTATATCCCCTAGATCTCAATCACCACTCAAGAAATCTAATAACTCACACTCTATATCAATATCTTGTAGTAGCTTTACAGCCTCACACCCTCCAAGTATGATAAAAGGCTCATTAGTTAGATAACCACTAGGTACCGCAATATAATTCAAAAGTATCCTCATGTTTTAAGTCTTGAATTAGATCTAACAAATAAAACTATCTAATAATGTTATGCATTTAAAGGCAAAATAGAAGCTCAACACATGGTACAATATTTTTTTCGCAACAACCATTGTTTGATGCAGCCTGATATTCGTGTCAGCACCCAAGTGTCCTAATGGACTTTTCATGCTTGAATATGGATTGACAGATGGCACAAATCTCTTTATTCTCTATGGTATTATTTACTCCGTCTTGAGATGCAGCAACAAGATGAGTTCTTGTTTTGAAATACTCTAACATACAGTATTTCAAAACAAGAACTCATCTTGTTACTGCATCTAAAGACAGAGTAAATAATACCATAGAGAATTTCGATTTTGTGCCATATATCAAGATGAATTCAAGCATGAAGCGTCCATTGGGACACTTGGGTGCAGACACGAATATCATATAGGCTGCATCAAACCACGGTTATTGCGGAAAAAAGATTGTCCCATGTATCGAGCTTCTGTTTTTCCCTTAAATGCATAGCATTTATAGATAGTTTTATTTGTTATATTAATCTCATGTTTTGCCCGATACTTTTTTTGTAAACTAATCTCACTAAACTTAGTGTTAGTTGTTCATCATTTTAAGAATAACATCCTCAAACACTTTAATGATTGATTTATGTCTAGCAGCTAAGATCCAATTATTAAAAATCTCACACATGTTATTTTCTACAACATCACACTTGGAGAACGTATTGAAAAATGCGCTAGATAAAGTACTGGGTTCATAATGCAACAAGTTATTTCCTTCTTACCTAATTTAGACATTTCATGAACTTCCTCTCTGAACATGACTTCAAAACTATCCTTTGAGCATCTCCAAAATTGATATCTTCTTCTTTCTTCTCCTTTCCACTTCAAATGTCAATTGATCCATATATGTCTAGTAGATATTCTTTTCTCAGCATTTGGTAACATCTCCAGCAAGATAGGAACAAGTTCCTAACAAACAAATATGTATAATATAAGTAATTGAAGTATTAAAGATGAAATTTAAAATCAAAATACATAAAATTATAAATAGTATATTTTGCATATCTGATATTACATTCAGGCCTTCACCAGTTCCCAAATTTAGATCATCAATAAAATACCTAATGAATCAGCCCCAACTATGTTTTGTCTTTGTATCCACAACTGCCCAGGCAATACGATACATTTAATTTTTCTCATTCTTTCCAACAACAACTAATAGCTCACCCTTACAAGCTCCTTCAAAAAAACAACCATCAAATCCAATAATATTCCTATACCCCTCCAACCATCCTTGCTTAAAAGCATGAAAGGCCACATAGAAATAAACAAACAGGTTCTTCACAAGTCAGTTTCTTGGTCAATTTTTATCCAACAAGACCTTCCATGATTAGTTTGCTTGATCATATCAGCATATTCAGATAATTTGGCAAATTCCAGATTCCAATCAACCATATTTTATTTCATAATCCTCTATTTCATCCCGTAACATACAGTCTTACCAACATAAAGCCACAAACATTTTCTTACTAAATCTTGAATTTCCCAGATCCTTATATAAGGTTGAGATATAATTTTATCCTTAAACTTTCTAGCTATTAACTTTGAGTTACATAACTTGTTCTTGTTTAATGGAATACACTTATGAACAGGATGTTAATTTTTTACAATGAAATTACCTGAATCCCTGTCAATGGAAGCAAATAACAACCACTTACAATTATGATTTTTGCACTTTACCCTCACTCTATGACTTTCATGGGGTCTCAACCTTAACTGGTATCTACGGCATAATCTGTCACAACCTTCCTTAATCGTTTTACCCCCTTAAAGATCATACCAAGCTCAAATATTGACACTTCACAATCTTCATCATACCTAACTTTTTGGCTTTTCCTTCTACCAAGTATATCTACTCCCTTTGTAGCATTCAAGTCAAGTTGTTTCTCACTATCATCACTCCAAAAGTCAGAGCTATCAAGATACTCCTCATCTCCACCCAATTTCCCTGCATATTTATTTGTTTTATTACTTTCAATATCCTCAAAGCCTCTATATACACTACTAGCCTCTCCAACTATTATTTCTTTTAAGTCCAGTGGCCTTTTTTCTCTGTTTTTGTTTCTTCTTTCTTTTCTAAAGGCTTTCAAATCCTCATCAACATCATAGCCATATTTTTAAGGTATATCCCCTAGATATGAATCACTACTCAAGAAATCTAATCATTCACAATCTATATCAACATCTTGTAGTAGCTTAACAGCCTCACACCCTCTTAGTATGATAAAGCCTCATTAGTTAGATAACCACCCAGTGCCTCAATATACTTCAAAAGTGTCCTCATGTTTTAAGCCTTTAATTAGATCTAACAAATAAAACTAGCTATAAAAGTTATGCATTTAAGGTAAATTTAGAAGCTTGACACATGGGACAATCTTTTTTCTACACCAACCATTGTTTGTTGCAGCCTGTATGATATTCGTGTCTATATCCAAGTGTCACAATGGATACTTCATGCTTCAATTTGGTTTGACATATGGCATAAATCTCTTCATTCTCTATGGTATTATTTACTCTGTCTTTAGATGTAGCAACAAGATGAGTTCTTGCTTTGAAATTCTATATTGTTAGAGTATTTTAAAACAAGAACTCATCTTGTTGTTGTATCTAAAGAGGGAGTAAATAAAACCATAGAGAATGAAGAGATTTATGACATATGTCAAGCCGAATTCATGCATAAAGAGCCCATTGGGACACTTGGTTGCAGACACGAATATCATACAGGCTACATAAGAACAATGGTTTCTGCAGAAAAAAGATTGTCCTATGTGTCGAGCTTCTGTTAGGCCCTTAAATGCATAGCATTTATAGATAGTTTTATTTGTTATATTAAT
>JBCEWC010018010.1:0-12186 GCA_038996855.1 Solanum aculeatissimum
CATTGCCAGAGTTGCTCAGTCACTTTGCAATGCAAGAAGAGATGGTTGACTGTCTCTATCTCAAGTTCACAAAAAAACCATCTGGAGCACATCTGTTTACCCCTTTTCATTAGGTTGTCCTGTGTCAGCAAAACTTGTTTATGGGCCCAGGCTTGGTATGTGGTGAGAGCACAACCTATCACATTTGAATGTTGCTGCTGAAAAAAAGCGTAATTTCAAATGGAGAGGAGTAGAGGGGTGGCCCATATTCACCGACTTTCGCACCATGTGCTATAAGCCCTCGGGGATTTCTCAATTATCAAGAAAAAATCTTAAGTTTATGGACCGACCACTCTAAGAGACAAAGATGGGGAATTTAGAGGATTAAAGGGGCAGCAATTAGCTCCAGTTACCTTCGTGCTAATAGATGACAGATTTCATCGTGCTTGAGAATTTCTTATAACCTTGGATTTTTCAAGTTTTCACTAATTTCTCAAGGAAAGCTATTCGCTGGGTCTGAGTGCATTGCTTCTTTACCTTCTTTATTTTCATGATGAAGTTGGTGTTCACCAATAATTGTAAGGATTGTTGTTTAAGCGGACATATGAATGACTAGGTATTGTAAGTGAATCTTTCATAGAGGGGTTAACGAATGTAGTGAATTTGAGTTTATGACATTGTTGATTTGTCTTTTGCCCAATTATAGATTACTTTTATTCTGCCCACTTTCTCCCCACCTCTTCCAATAAAAAGGGAGAGAAAAATAAAGAATATCCAGGCAGTTATATGTGCTGCTTTAAGACGTAGCCACGTAGGTGAAGATATAAGTCCTGCAGGGACTGTACGTGAGACAACTTTTTTTGCCCGTTTCACCTTTTCTTTAACTGGCAGGACTGTACGTTAGACAATTGTTTTTGCCCGTTTCACCTTTCCTTTAATTGGTTGTGATCTAGTCTTTGAAAGTTAATTTGTTGTGAAGCTTTTCCGCTGCCAGTCGTGGGGTTCAGGGTTTCTGATTGGTTTGGTTTTAGTGGGAGAGTGCTCATTGTGTTGCACCCTGTTTTTTTTTCTATTTGACAAACTTTTCTACGTATCCAATCTCTTTCTGTTTATTTATTTTATTATAAAAATAGGCACTCGTGATGACAATCAAAGCTATTGAATTAAAATATTTTTAGAGATTTACTACCAACTTATAAAAATTTAAAGAAATAGATGATACATTTTCCCCTGAGAAACAAAAGGGAAAAGAAAAAAGAAGGCGTTGATTACATCTTCATTGGATGCTTTAGCAGTCATTTACTTATCCCAAAAAGAAAACGAAAACAATAAATAGGAGAGAAATCCGTGGAGGTGCAGAGTACAGAGTTTATAAAATGATTAGATAGTTGCTAGCAGCGATCAAAGGGTTAGGAAGGGAATTAGATTGCTCTGAGGACCTGGCCAAATGAAATACTGTTCGTTAGTCAACCTAGTGTGGATTTATCCTCGCTTGATGAACTGTATTCTTGTTGTCCTTTGCCTGAAGAAGTTTAGTTGAAATAGAATTGTTTGAACACTCACTGAAGGTGATCCCAACATGGTACATATGCCGTAATACACTGATGAGCTTCTTAAGGTTCTGCTAATGTGTGCTTTCCTTCTATCTATCTTCCTTTCTGTCAGTCTTGCTAGACTTTCTTGGATGTTAGTAGCACTTGAGATTCATATACTGAGATGTTGCTTATTCATAAAATTAACCTCAAGTTAACTTGATCAAAAAAGAAAGGTAACTTCAAGTCGAATGTTTAGTATCACAATTGGCTCGTCATGTGCCCTTTGACCATTGATTTCATTATTTTCCTATTGTGATAAGCAAATATTTGTCTCGTTAAAATTCTAGTGCTAAGCTAATGCTTGACATTGCAAAAGTAGGGAAGACCCGATAGAAAGAAGGGGAAGCCTCTCATAGAGAAGGGGAAGACCCTGTATAAAAGTCACTGTTGTAAATATTAATGAAGTTCACATCAGTCCGTTTATCTTCTTTGTTCCTCATAAATATCTTCTTCGTGCGGGAACCCCTCTATGCTGGATCATTGACATTTGGTGTCTAAATTCCCTTTGTATTGGCTTTTTGTTAGTACCATCCTCCTGGGCCTTACAATTAGAGGTCTGTTTGTCTTGAGATAATATATGCATAATTGAAAAATCATTGATTATAAAATCATGTTCGTAGCCACATCTAGATTTGTCCTGAACAGAGAACAACAACAACAACATTACCAGTGGATCCTGAACAGAGAGAAGTCTTGAAAAAGAAATTGGAGAAGATTGCCATCGAAACATTAGCAATACCAATAGAAGGAATCAGTATATCTGCTATGTGCATTTTCCCTTTTGCTTACACCACTCACACTGCTTGCTTCCTCTCATCCTCATTCTCATGACCACCCAATATTTGTTGCTACCATGTGTAAATCTTTGTCTGTGCTCAAGCGTAGTAGAAAATATTTTAAATTGAATACTGGTTAAGATCACTGAGCGGAAAATAATAAAAAGGGAAAAGAGCTTCTTGTAGGTGAGATCACTTGCACTGATGATTGCAATGAAGAGAAATTCTTCATTTCTTTGCCTTGAAATTGTCCCTTGATCTTCCAACTGTTCTTGTGAATCAAGGATGGAAAAGATAAATCATTTTTCAATATTTTCATTTGCAGCAACAACAGTGGAACTATTCATCTGTTGCGTCTGTAGATTCAGCATTCACATGCCATCCTATACTTTTTGCTTGGGGTTTCATCTGCCTTGACTGTTACTCATTTCCTGTCTCTTGCAGTACTTTTTTCTAGGTGGCAGGTTGATTTTTGGGCCAGATGCAAAGTCATTGCTTATCAGCTTATTGCTTATCATAGTGCCCGTCACTGTTTTCTGTGTTTTCGTTGCAAGGCATTTGCGCCATGAGTTCTCACCATACAATGCAGGATATGCTATTTTGGCAGTAGCAATTATTTTCACCATCCATGTAAGCTGTACAGTACTTTTTTCACCGATAGGGATAAAAAGTGTGACAAAATTGTTTTGCTTTGAATTCTTCTGATTTTTAGTTAGTGGCTAGTTGCTGCATTTCATTTTGTCCATGGATATTGTAGCATTTGCATCTAGGATTTATTTGTCCCTATATGTGTGTGGTTGTAGTTACATTGTTTCAAGACGACTTCTGTTACTCAGGCACTTCAGACCTAATTACTTAAGATGAAGAAGGTCAATAACTAAAAAGATCATCTTAAGTAAACAAAATAAGAAGAATTAACCTAAATACCCATTCACCCAACCGTTGATATAATGATAGTATAGATGAAAAATAATTTGGCAATCATATGCCTCATTTGCTTGCACTTCACGGAGGTTGGGATCTGAATGATTCAAATCTCAACCCATTAAGGGCATTTGTTTTTTTATTTTTAAAACATCTTAATGGGTCTTGATGAATCAGGCCTATAGTCCAGTCCACACCATTCTGACCTTAAAAATACACTTTTTTTGTCTCCATATCACCTTGTCTCTTTCGGCAAAAGTAATTTCACCACTTCCCGCATATCTTTCACCATCAACTAGTCAACCAAATTTATTCATCGGTAAGATTCCAAAACTTTATTTGGAATATATATATATATATATATATATATATATTTGAAATTTAATGGTTTAAAAAGACTCATTTCAGATATAATTTATCTTGTGTTGCTCGGACTCCAAAAAAATGACTGCACCCATGTTGGATTCTCCAAGAATACACTATTTTGAAGTATCCGACACGCACCCGTCAATTTTTTTTTGAAGAGTCCGAGCAACATAGAATTTAACCTGTGGCTAGAAGGATGCATGAACTTGTGGCTAGAAGGATGCATCGATAAAGATGGTGGGTTTGAATGGGAGGGGTAAATTTCATTAGAACAATGAACAAGGATACCTGCACATCCTTCAATTTCATTTACATGGAAAAATTGGGAAATTTTGGCCTTCACTGATTCCATTTTCTTGTTTTACCTCTCTTTTCTGTTCTCTCGGGACAATTAAGTTTTTTAAACTGATGAGAAGTGGAATCTTTACGTGTCAAAGAGATGTAGATAAATTTGTACTTTTACCTTCTGAATTTCTAATGAAACTACTCCTAAGTATGTTTTCTGACAATTGTGGTAGATTACAGATTCTATAGCTGCATTTAGTAATAGGCTTGAACTCTTGTCAACAACAACAACAACATACCCTACGGAGGCTTGAACTCTTGTCATTAAAGCAAATTTTGTAAAGAAAATGCAGATTGGATAATTTCGATTAAAAGATTAATTTATGTTTGCCCTTTGAGCCCTTTGATTACATATTTACAACAATTGTTTCATTGATGTAAAATTTGATCAGTGTGTTTTTAAAATTTGAATTGTATATTTAAATTGTGCATGCAGATGTTGAAAAGACAAATACTCTTAATCATACCATGTTCAAATCTTGACACCATATCTTAATATTCAGATATGCAGATTTAGACGTCTTACTCTTAATACAAACAAACGAGGCCTTAATTTTCTTCTTAGATTAGACTGTTGGAGGTTGCACTATTTACTAGTTAGATGCTGCTGAACATGTGGAAATGTCATGCACATATGGATAAGTTTTGTGAGCTCTCAGATCTTCTTAGTGGAACTTTTAGAATTTGATTGAGGTTACTTGTTTTATCATTATGTTTTGGATAGATTTAGCTGCATGCAGTACTACTACTGGAAATAGTTGCCTGATAATTTGTTCAGGTTGTTTCTTTTTATGTGAACTATGTCCTGTTATTGCCTCTCTACATGAATCATTTTTTCATAGTTCGAAATAGTGTAGAGGAATAATGAATCAACTCACAAGCTGCATGACTTGGTTTTGGCAGGTACTGGTGCTGCTGCTTCTTACATCAGCTCGAGATCCAGGTATTGTTCCGCGTAATGCTCATCCACCAGAGGAAGAGTTCCGTCATGAATTTTCTGCATCGGTAGAGGGTGGAAGACAAACACCCAGCCTTCAATTTCCCCGAACAAAAGAAGTAATTGTTAATGGGATGCCTGTCAGAGTGAAATATTGTGATACCTGCATGCTATATCGCCCTCCTCGTTGTTCGCACTGCTCTATCTGTAATAATTGTGTGGAGCGATTTGATCACCACTGCCCATGGGTGGGCCAATGCATTGGATTGGTAGGGTATTATACTATTTAAATTGGTTTTGAGAGTTTTCCCGTGTTTGGATCAATTGGGTTATTCTTGACAGCTCTCATTTTATTATGCAGCGTAATTACCGTTTTTTCTTTTGCTTTGTCTCTTCTGCTATGCTGCTGTGCATCTATGTGTTTGCAATATGTGCTCTGTACATCAAGGTGCTAATGGATAATGATCAAGGCACAGTCTTGAAGGCAATGAAAGAGTCACCAGCATCCGTGATTCTAATGGTTTATTGTTTTATTTCCCTGTGGTTTGTTGGTGGACTCACTGGCTTTCACTTGTATCTAATAAGCACCAATCAGGTCAGCTGCTTTATCTTGTATTCATAATGGTGATAGTATTGTGTATTGTAGAGGTTAAGGGAAATTTGATAGTAGCCGTGGTTTAAGATATGGACTGAACATCTCATATGTGGTGCATTCCACAGGCATGCTTTTTATGATTTGCTTTCTGGCTGCTTTTATACTTTGTTGGGCCCATGAATGTGCTACTGTCATTAGTTTTTTAGCAGAATATGATTGGAAGTTTTTGATTCCTTTTTACTGACGTCGTGATGCAAGGAAAAGATGAGGAGCCTAATGTACTTATAATTGCTTCTGCGGTTTAGTTACTGTTGCACAAGGGTAGGGTCAGGTTGGCGTTTTATGTCTTCTTTTTTATTTCAAGTTGTCCCTTTGCATGTGTGTTTAATAATTGCAGGTAGTTCTTTTAAAGGTTTTGGCTGGTCTTGTTTCGGATAAAGTGCATTCTGTTTTCTAAATTGCTTTTCTTTCCTTCTATTTCATTTAAATCAACTAGTCCTTTTTGGCTGCTAGTCATGCATTATTATCTTATAGTCAATTATTGTCTGTGTAGTTGTAAAGTAAATAACTTCTAGACAAGGCATCTTGCTGTGAGATTCCTCGAGAAGCTTGTTTAATGAATGCCCTTTTGGCTTATTTAAAAGCCTCGAGGCCGATTCAGTAAATATAGATAGACCTGCATATTTGTAATTGTTTTTCTGTTGGTTCTGCAGATGCATCTGTAGTTGCATGATAGAGAGTCAAGCTTTACTATCATGTCAACTAGAAATTGTCCTCTTGTGCTGTTTTAAATATGCAGCAGTCTGAGCATTCACACTAGTTTAACCTGTTCTTTTTCAGACAACCTATGAAAATTTCCGCTATAAAGCAGAAAACAGGATCAATGTCTATGACCTTGGTTGTGTGAACAATTTCATGGAAGTATTTTGCACAAAAGTAAAACCATCACGGAACAACTTCCGAGCTTTTGTACAAGAAGAACCACAACCTCCTTTGCCCACTACCAGGGAAGCTGAAGTTGAAATGGGTGAGGATCAACGAGTGAAAGTAGAAGATGATCTTGATTTTGGTGGAGACCTTCTAAAGATATCACAGCGTCATAATATTGAAGACATCGAAGCAGAGATACGGAGTCGAGGGAGTGATGTGCACCACCACAATTCGTCTGAGGTTGATTCGGTTCTTGGGTCAGATAGGCGAGCCCCCAATGTGCAAGCAGACGTACGAAACTCAAGCTGGGGAAGAAGAAGTGGGAGCTGGGAGATTGCATCAGAGGTCGTTGGCATGAAATCAAATGTTACCGAAAGCAGGAGCCATGTTGCTCCAAAGGAGCCATATCAATGATTATGTTGTACAGTTGACGCCAATTTGGCTGCAGTCGCTTTTGCTTTCTGGTTAGAAAAGGTGCCATTGATGGTAATCTGGAGCTAAATGTAATTTACTACTGTAAGGTTAAATCTGTACTACATTATGTTCTTTTCCGTTTCTCATTCACCAGTGGATACTAGCCTAATATAAATATTCTTTTGGGAAAATTAGTGAATAGGGGTGTGTAATTTTTTGAATGACAAGGAAACTCCCTGTTTTGGCTTGCTGCTACTTCTAAGTCCTAATTGCAGGACTATTAGTTGGTTTGTTTTTTGCCTAGACTTGATGCTTCTGGACGTCAAGTATGCAAATTTTCTTCACAATATTTTGTGCCTATAAATTGTTTCTTTTAGATATTTTCCCCATCTTTTCAGTTCCATATCATACGACAATTGTGGTAATAAAATGTAGTAATTAGTTAGACATCATTAGACTGTTTGTAGTGTTTACTGGTAGCAAGCTGTCTGGATAGGATATTGTGCAGTAAAATCGCCTCTTATCTTGATTATACAAACATGGGAATTTAGTGCATCAATTATTTGTGATTCTCACTGTTAGCATCTCCTGGGTCATTTTGTACAAATCTCCCCTACAGTACTTCTGTGCATGGTAGAAATTGTAATGAAATTAGTCCAACAGAAGTAAAAGAAACAAACGTTAGCATTAGTAAGATTGATGGTATTTCTAAATTATATATGTATATGAAAATGTCATGAGAGACTGAACTAATACTCACTGATGTATTTAAATAGAATATGTTGATTCTGATACAATAAAAAAAAGAGATGTTTAAAATTTTGCAATTGTATCATCAGAAGTATTATACATTCTTGAACATACATTATGTTTACGCATGCTCAATCTTTATGGATTGACAACATTTTCTTTTTTCCATTAAGAGTTTAAAAAATCAATCCAAATCTGCTGATCCAGCCAAATACAGTGTTCTTCTTATAGTTGAACACCTTCAAGGCTACAATTAAAATCTTTACCTTCTTTGAAATTTGTCACAATTAAATCATGATAGCAATAAGTCATGCTAAATGAGTTGTACCAAATAATCAATTATCCATTGTAATATATATATGTGTATCCCAAATATTACTCATGAAACAATGTCATACAATCATTGAGACATTCCTCATTTCAAATCTTTCATCTACATGATTCATAAATTTACATATCATTTTTTTCCTCTAAATTTTTTCAATCAGTGTACACTCTCATAACAAGAATATTATGTCTTCATCGATGAATAATTCGACTGTTGCAATATTTATTTTGTGGTCCTTGTTATTCTCTCTACCACGAACAATTGTTGCTACACCAGAGCCAAATTCTCAAAAATTGCTCAAGAACGCTTGTATTGGTTATACAAAAGGTTGGAATTCTTCTTTTTGTTTGAAAATCATGAATTCAAATCCTCAGATCGTATTGGCAAAGGATCTATTGCACCTGACACTATCAATCATTGAGACAGGGCTTATAAATGCAACAAAAACACAAATATACATAGAAGAAAAGCTAAAGGGAAATATTCAAGAGTTGAGGGCAGCTCTTGATCAATGTCACAATTTGTATCATCACATAATAGTTGTGTATAAGAGTGCTTTGATTCATGTTGAAAAACAAAAATTATATGATGTTGCAGGTGCTGAATTTTCAATGGCAGCTAGTAATGCTGAATATTGTGAAAATTGGTTAGATATTAATGATATTATCGACACTGATATTTCAAGTGGTAACAAAGTTATCAAGTATCTTAGTTTGACTGGATATAATGTGGTTAACGATCTTATGATCGCAGATTGGATTACCAAGAGGGTGTAGCTAGGTATTCTTCTTTGTGGCTCTTTCATATTTACCATCTCTGAAAAGAAATAACTAGTTTTATCAAATTTATTATATCACATTTTCTTATTTCTTATCCTTATTCTTCAGTTTACTCCATCAATAATGCTTACATATTTTCGTAAATATAGCCAAGTTGAATACTTTTAATCAAAATGTGTATGATGATGATATCAGGCTTACACACAATGGGAAATTTGTGGAAAATAATGGAGCACGTGAATCTATAGTCTCATCATAAAATTAAATATTTTATATGTATATTTTTAAAAATTGGTGTATATTACCCCCTTGCTATAGGAATATTGTTAAATAGTTATTTAGTTAGAGCATGTTTGAATTGATTTACCTGTTTTTAAGCACTTTTGTAGTGTTTAAAATAATTTTAAGTTATAACTTATGATTTATAAGCCAAAAATAAAAACAAACAGGCTCTTAAAGGACTAATCTACTCCCACTTAACACATTAATTTTTTTGGGGTGACTAGACTTATCTCTAGTTAGTATACATGTGTTCATATATGTAGACATTGAAATTTTATGGGACTCTACAAGACGTGTTCAATTATGGGTAGGTTTCTTAGAGGCCACTCTACCTTAAACCCTAGCTTATGCCTATATAAACGATATTATCTTCCCCGAAAGAGGCAACTCAAGTATCCTATGAATCCTGGGAATATTTATAAAGAGATCAAAATATGACTCAACGAGGTTAAAATCATCCTATGTTAGAGAAATACATCATTAATGGCCCTCGAAGCATGGCGAAGTCTTAGGAGAGAAGAATCAAGGGAGAAACAAATTTATATCCACATTATTTATCAATAAAATTATGTTTATTCATATTTTATTATGATTACAATTTATTTTTTATCACTTTAAAAGTTGTAAACAATATTCAATAACAATTCACTTCCTTTATAAATCACCTATCTTGGAGGGGAGTAACTATTTTCATTTTTTCCTACTTCAATTGGCTGTATATAAAAAAGTCAATTTTAAATCTGTGGATTTGTTTGGGATCTTAAGGTTCGTTATTAAAAATGATTAGTTTATTTATGATATAATAGATAAATTTGAAAAAGTAAAGAAAATTTTCAATAATGTATCCTTAAACTAAAAATATACGTTTTAAATATATCATAACACGTTTTTCAATTTTAATTATGATCTTAAACATATTATATGAAAAGTTAAAATTTAAAAAAATTTAAAAAAAGATTATAACAGCCTATAAAGAAAGACATGCTTTATAGAAAGATATGCCAAATGAATTGAAATAAGAAAATAACAATCAAATCAAATGTATGTATTTTAAGTATCATAATAAAGCTTGCACCAAAAACCTTTTTATTCATGAATCAATCAAAATCAAAATAAAATGAGAAATGATTTCCTCACAAAGCCATGATTGTTGTTAAAACAAAATAACAAACTTATATTATTAGAGATATAAAGGAGAGATATATGTAATTTTATAGTAGTGTGCTGAAGATTATCTGTGACATATAAATACATTTTATACAATGTGCTGAATTTGAATATGGTTGATTTATTTAATTCTAGAGTAACTGTTGCTGCCAATATTGTAAAAAATGTAATGAATTTGAATTCAGATTTTATTAAATTTCATAGTGCAAAATCTATTTTTTTAACAAAATAAATTCAAATATATTCCATACAAATAATCAAAATATAAAATATGAAGTTATTTAAATTTTGAAAACAAAAATCATATAACTAACAAGATGAAACGGAAGAAGAGTTAAGCCCTCTGAATTTATAGACTTTCCTTAAGAAAATTATTCCCCTCAAATACTCGAGGTTATGGAATATATCCTCCTACGATAAAATAACCCACGACAGTGAATAGTACTTCAAATTTATTGTCCACTGAACCACTAAATGATGGCTTATAATTATAATTACACATAAAGTTTTGAAAATCAGGAACTTTTTCTTACTATTTAGTGTATTTTTCTTCTTGTAAACTTGTTAAAATAACTTTAAAAATTCATATAAATATTCGAGAAAAATTTAGATAATTTATAGCTCACTAGCATCTATAAATGTGCTTTGCATGTTTCTCTCTATTAATTATCATATAAAAGAACTTTGACGACTAATCTACAGTCCATCCTGACACTTGACTCAAGACTCAACTTCGGCATCTAATCTTGGCATCCAACACCTAAATCAGGACTCAACTTCTGAACCAAGACTCGATCTCAATTCTCAATCCACAACCCAATTTAATACTCATCCTAGTACTCGATCCAAGAGCAGACTTCTGACTCGAGATTAAATCCTAACATTCTACCTTAGATGGTCCAAGCTAGATTCGACTCAAACCTCAATCCCGACATTCAGCCTCGACTCTTGATATTTGAAACTGATTTGAGATCCTACTTCTGACACTAATTCTCGACATAGGACCTTATCTGAATTCCTGATTTCTAACTCGAGATTTGATCCTGCATCCGATTTTCAAATTAAAATTTAAGCCCATTTAATCCTGACATTTAACATGAGACTCGACCCTGACTTCTGACTTCTGACTTTTGACTCGGCCAAACTTCCAACTCAAGATCTAACTCCAACATCAAACTTTGGACCCGACTTTCATCTGACCCCAATATCCGACCTGACTCTCGATTCCAGACTTAGGATTTTTAAGCGAGACCCGACTTCTAACTCATGATTTGACCCTATACCCAACTTCCAAATTGAAATTTGAGCCTACCTAATCCTGACACCCGACATGAGACTCGACCTTAACTTCTGACTCATGACTCGGCCTGACTTTCGACTCAATACCTAACTCTGACCCTAGATTTGACTTTCAAATAAGGATCTGACCCCAACACCTAAACCTAACTCTAGACTCTGGACCTAGATCAATAGACTCTGGACCTAGGATTTGATCTTAAAATTCGACCTAAGACTCGACTCAACTCTCGATTTGGGACCTGAAATCTAAATCAGAATCCGGCCATGAGATTCAATCTTTAAACTAGAATTTGATCTTGATACTTGACCCCAACGGTCGATTGAAAATCCATTTTGATACTTAACTTGAAACTTGATTTTGACTCTCGATATAAAAATTGAGTTTGATACCCAACACGAAAAATCACCCTGACACCTGACTCAAGACCAGACCCTGACACCACACCCAAAATCTTACCTTAACTTTTGACTCGAGATTCAACACTCAAATTGTCACGACCCAAAATGGGGTCATGATTAAAAGATCACTTAATTCCAAACCCAACAATAATTAGTCATCCACTTAAAAATATATCCTAAAATTTGGTGTCACGAGTGTAAAAAACATCTAACATAAAAACTAATGAAAATCAGTATATCTCAATCTTTGAATAGAAATAAAGACTACACAACTAAGATAGAATCTAATGGAAACTCGAAGCCCTGAATCTCACCACTAGA
>JBCEWC010018011.1:0-12186 GCA_038996855.1 Solanum aculeatissimum
AACTACCAAAGTAATGTGAAACCATAAGTTTGGCCAACTACCAAATCTTAATTTTCACATTTGCACCATTTTCTTTTCTTTTTTCAAATATGAACTAACAAAAGAAAATATGATACATGCATAAAAATTGATATAAGAAGGAATTTGTAATGAACTCATATTGTATTGATATGGATAATTGAAATTACATATACAAATATAAAAGTTCATCGTTATAATCACTCCAACTAGTAACAAATCTTCCAAGGGAAGAAGAAGAAATAAAAAGGAAGAAGGGATGAAGGTTCCAGAATTAATCTAAACAACTATGAAATAAAGAGATAACTTCATAAGCATAAACCCTAATTGAGTATTTTCCTCTTCTATATATAGGCATCTTTGTGGGGTCCCAAATGTAATTGGCATCTTCTCCCATGGGTCCTCTATTTTAGTTATATTCATAACAATTCTCCCCTCCTCAATAAGAACTTTTGTCCTCAAAGTTCTGGGATAGTCGTAACAAGACCACAGTGTTGTCATGTTCCTCTTTATAAGTGTTAACAACCCAAAGAAATTCTTTAAACACTTCATTATCCAAAGCAACTTTCAACAATGATCCATCATTTTGCTTTTTAAACCAGAGGATGCATCCAGGTCTAACAAGATTAACATCAAGGAGTTGATTAAGAGATGAGAATCGCGGAACTAAAGGATCAATGTTGAACACCTTATGGAGCTTTGAACTGAGAGCACTGAGAATTATTGGATCCAACTCATGTAAAACATTATGAATTGAAATTATTGGCACCAGTAAGATCTCTGTAGTCCAAATAACACTCCAAGGGACAACCACTTTCTCAACCAACATGAACCAAATCCGTCCAACAGCCAACACAAAACCAACATCCAGTAGCTTACATTTGTTATGGGATAATTCTTCTAAAGATGTAACCAACACTACATATCTCTTCCCAATTTTTGAAACATCCAACAAACACTTGATCGTGTGTTGAGAGCAAGACCATATATTTTTGTCCTTTGGGAGCCTCACTAGCTTTCCCTGGCATTTCATATAACACATCTGGAGCAATTATTGGATAATATCCAACCAACATAATTTTCAATGTGTTATATATACCTTCCTTTTTGTTGTTTGTTGCCTGTGGTTCACTTTCGAAAAAATTAGCAGCTACACGCACATGTGAAAATATAGTTTCTTGTAGCATTTTTATAATTTCCATCTACTCACTAATTTCAGCAATTATTTTGCCAATATCCTCAATGGTATCTGCCTTCTGCGTGACTTCCCTCACAGCTGTTGTAGTGCCCAAAGAAGCAATAATCGTATTTGTCATGGTATTTGCACCTTCTAACAGTAACAGTCGATCACAGAGAGGCAAATGAAAATTTTCAAGCTGGTCGACTTGCTGTTCATAAAGCATTTGCTTTCATAAATATGGTATTGTCGCTCTTTTGTTTTGTTCACCACGAAAATCTTTTGCTCTTTCAACCTCAGGAGCAATCTTTTCAAATAAAATTGTCTTTGTCACAAGCATCTCAAGCATCATTTCATCTTGGATCCAACAGTGATCAAACTTGCAAATGTGAAATTCGGGATTACATTGCATGAACCAACCAGGTTTCAAGCTAACCTTCTCATCAGAAATGACGTAGCTGCTCCTTTTTAAAATGGTGTAACAGGATATCCTAATGGCATTAACCCATAAAAGGGTCGAGTACAAATCGCAAAGATGATCCAGAAGACTATAACTGAGCAGATCAACCCATTCAACAATCGAGTGACCATTAGACAACTGAAGGTGGTTAAAATCAGTAGGTGGAGCTGGTCCAAATACATTATTGTACCATTTCTCAGATTGAGGGTCATCCTTCAGAACATCATAGACAAAGATTGCACCAAAATGCATGTGTACACCAACTCTCTGATTTATAGCATTGTTGCAAGACCATTCGAGGTTACTCCAAACAATTAGAGATTGTTCTTGCACATTGGTTTGTCAGAAAAATATGCAATGCTTAGTCAGCAGAGAAGACAATAAGCCCATGCCAATTGCGCAAAACATCAGTTGATAGATTGACATCAACATTAGATTTATACCACAAATAAATAGGCACCTCACCTATAGTATTTAGTTGCTCTAACAACCCAAGCACCGTAAAGTTATTGTCTCAATGGGAGGAAGCAACTGTAGTGTATGGTTGCCAAGACAAGTTGAAGTTGCAAAAATAGGAGTATCAGTGGACTTCATATGTATCAATATACTTCTCCAATGCACTAGGAGAGACAGCCCCGACAACATGGTTAGCGGATATGCAAGGATATTCAGTATGCGCAACACTTCTAATATCTTTACACATGTCACAAAGGAAAATGACATCATGTGTGATATACACACCAAGATCAAGTGGAAGTTGTAAGCATATAATCTTATGGACCAACATAATTTTATCCATAATCAGAATGTCACTCCCAAATTCAATGTACAGTCTAGTTGAGTGAAGATTAAAAAAGTGTAAATATTTATACCTGCCCGACATATCAATAAACACTTTGTGTGCAAAGGTCAGTGAGGATACTCCACATACATCTGAAGTATCTGCAACCCTCAGAAGTAGAAAATCATTTGAACAACCAAAAATCAGAACTCGGTTGACTGAATATATATTGTTTACTTTTTCAAAGAAAGCCACCAAAAACTATCTAGTATCAAACCAATTGCAGATGCGTAAACCCAAAGCATGTGGAAGTGAAACAATAGTTGTATGAAAGCTAAGAAATTCTGCAAAATTATCCCTCTTAGGCAATATTTTGAACACCTTGCGGTCAAACTCCATGTCAAGCTTGTGTATGTAACCATTAACTAGAAGAGTCGATCCCATAACTGAGAAGGACAAAGGAGAAAATTCAAGCTTGAAAGTGTCAACAGAAGCACTAGGTAGAACAGAAGGAGATATGTGTTTTGGTATTACAAAACCCACACTAAGAACAAGAAGTTGTGAATCCAAACTTAATTTCATGAAATCAGCCATCTTGATGATACAATCATCATTAGCTGACTATAACACAGAGGTGACAGTAGTAGCATCTAAAATCTCTAGAGTAGCAGTGAAGGTGGAGTACAATTGCATCTCCTCCTGGAGCAGTGATCGTACATGACTAATAGAAGAGAGCATACGTTTGTTCTTCGCTTGTAGCTCCTTCATGGATTCTTGTAACACTTTCATGGATTCTTGTAACACCTTCATCCATTCAAAGAGGAGGTTGAATTGAGCATCAAACATGGAAGAAGGGCAAAGAGGCATGGAGTAGGAACAATGAAAGCACCAATGTAATGAACTCATATTGTATTAATATGGATAATTGAAATTACGTATATAAATATAAGAGTTGATCATTATAATCACTCCAACTAGTAACAAATCTTCGGGAAGAAGAAGAAATAAAAAGGAAGAAGGAAGGGAGATTCCAGAATTAATCTAAACAACTAAGAAATAAAGAGATAACTTCATAAGCATAAACCCTAATTGAGGATTTTTCTCTTCTATATATATGCATCTTTGTGGGGTCCTAAATGTAATTGGCATCTTCTCACATAGTTCCTCTATCTTAGTTATATTCGTAACAACATTATTGTATCAAATAATAGTTGAATCGAAGAAATAACATAACAATGTAAAACATGTTTTTCCTTCATTCTCTAAATATCAAGCTTCAGGAAATCAAGAAAGTTTTTCATTTATTAGAAGTAGTACAATATCACTGGCACAACTAAAATGTAATTAGGTTATGTACCTAGGACAAGTATCGTATACCTTACTTGATTAGATCACCTCCATCGTAATGCCACATGAAATGACTCAACTAATAACAAAGTATGTAGAATAATAATACTCTCTCGTAAGTCACTCTACCGTAATTTCAAATCATAAAATTAATTTTACTCTTCACCAACACATGTAGTTTCATAACCTAATAAAAAATATTAATGATCAATCTCATTAAACACAAAGACATGTATGATGGAGTCAAACCCAGGTAAAAACCATAGAGGGGACTCAGAATATTTGCCTATTGAGATGAGACTTTATCAAGGATTTGTATTGATTCTTTTTGCCTTAGTGATGGATGAGTTGTCACGGTTTGTTTAGGAGGAGGTTCCATGATGTATGTTATTTGCGGATGATATAGTACTGACTGATGAGATGCAGGATAAAGTTAATGATAGGTTAGAGGTTTGGAGATATACTCTGGAGTCTAAATGGTTCAAATTGAGTAGGATCAAAATAGAATAATTGGAATATAAATTCAATGTTGCAAGGAATGAAGAGGACATCGAAGTGAGGATTTCCACTCAGTCTATTCTCAAGAGAGAAAGTTTTAAATATCTTGGGTCTATTATCTAGAGTAATGGCGGTATCGATGACAATGTCATACATCGTACGGGGACAACATGGGTGAAATGAAGCTTGCCTCTGGAGTATTGTGTGATAAGAATATATCACCTAAACTTAAAGATAAGTTTTATAGAATAGTGGTTAGACCATCTTTGTTATATGGGGTGGAGTGTTGGCTAGTCAAAAGTTCACATATTCAGAAGATACAGGTTACGGAGATGACGATGTTGAGATGGATGTGTGGACATACCGAGTGTGATGAGATTAGAAATGAGATCATTCACAAGAAGTAAAGGGTGACCTCTGTGGTAGACAAGAAGAGAGAAGAGAGATTGAGATGATTTGAGCATGTGCAGAGGACGAGTGTCGATGCTCCTGTTAGGAGGTGCGAGAGGTTGGATTTAGGGGTTATGCGGAAGGGTAGAGGTAGATCAAAAAAGTATTGGGGGGAAGTGATTAAACAAGATATGTGCAGCTTCATATCACCGAGGACATGACCTTAGATAGAAAGGAATGGAGGTCGCATATTAAGGTAGAAGATTAGTAGCGCAATAGGGGTAGGATATTGTCCTGTTTTATGATGTAGTAGGTTAGTAGGACTAGTCGCGTCTTTATATATTGTGTTGTTACTATTCATCATTTATTTTTCTACTTTTATTGTATTTATAAAATTGTCAATTGCTTTTCATTCCAGTCGTTAGTCTATATCTAGTATTTTTGTGGTTTTAGGGTTGATATATATAAGTTGAAGGTCTTTTGGAAACAACCTCTCTGTCTCTACAAGGAAATGGTAAGGTCTGCGTACATTTTACCCTCCTTAGACCCCACTTGTGAATTTCACTGGTATATTGTTGTTGCTAAATCTCGTTAAACATAAATAACTCCTAAAATAGTTTACATTCTACCATCACAACATTTATTGTCAATCAAACTATTTACGAATATTTATGTAAAAAATAAGTTTTACAATTTATGAAATTCTAAGTTAGTAAAAATAGTATGAGTTACAATTGAACGTTGTTGCCTCAATAAAAATCTTGTTGCACACTAATATGTCGACATTAGATGGCATATTTGATACTTTTAACTAAGAGTAATCACTAGTTCTTAATAAACAATGTTTGTGCCATTTAACAATTCTTTATGTACTAAATCAAACCAAAATAGAAAGGATATAAAAGTGAAACTAAATGTAGCTGGGATTTTTGGCTGGTAATCGTCATTAGTCTGATAAATCGTTGGCCTTGTCATCACAACAACATAGAAACTATGTAATTGAAAATTTTCAATGACGGCAAACCTGACAAACTATTATACTTGTATTGGGCCATCAAACCTATCATCATAGACGACTCTTGAAGGCCATGACCAAAGTGACGGACCATCAACCGAGGCGTCAAACACATATCAAGCTTCCAATTTTAGCATTTAGAATTTTAAATTTTTTATAATATTAAATCGTAAATTTTAGTATTTATTTGATATTATTATTTTTAACCAAAAAAACATTGACATTGTATGTTATTATTGAATTTATTATGAGATTAACTTGATATAGAAATCAAATTCTTGATTGATTATCTTCAATTTTATAAGTTTTGTTTTAATTAATGCAATTATTTAATTTATTTTAATTATCATGAGTGACTAAATTCAACAATTAGAAATTGCGGGATTCATGACATTTTGACAATAATAAGAATGATTTTCGGTGGAAAATCCAGTAGTGTAAACATGTGGATTGTTAGGTCTTTTATTTGAATTGATTTCTAATGAAATTGCAAACTTTAGAACCTGTCCTAGGTTTAACTCATTTGAGTGAAAGAGTATAAAATCAAGGAAAAGAACTAATAATGAGGATTCAGAATTTCTAAACCTTGTCTAACTGTTGATTTTGTAGCAAGATTAACCAAATTAGAGTGATTGTCGATTTTCTTAATATCAACACTTTTAGTTTAAGAGAAGAAAAGTAATACTCATTTAATTAGGTTGAGAAATGATTAAATGAAGTATAAGATTTGACAAATTTATATACTCAACACTAAAAAGATTAATATTTGTGATTGTCCGTAAACAATTATAAAGTTATGGTGAACACAACCCTTGTTACTCTCTAAATTAATCTCCCTATTCCAAATAATATTATTGAGGTTTCTTATTTCAAGTTAATATCTAAAGATAATAGATTACTCCAACCATTCTCGTTTTTTTGAAAATAACTGACTAATAGTTGAGTAATCGAATACAACTTAGTCTTGCCTTATACTCTATGAGATTTGATCCCAATCTAGTTGGGTTCTATATTTGATAACAATGACTTATACTGCTTAGTCAGATGAGTAGTTGTGCGTATTATATACCCCTAGGTGTTCAAAATGAATAACAAATTAATAGTCATTTGTATATATATTGTATTCACATATTTAATTTTTAATCTGTGAACGGAGGACTATAGTACTAAAATTTCACTTTTTATGAACAATCTCTAAGACCTTTCGTTCTCATTCATCTTTTTTGGATCATTTTTCTTTTTGCCAAAGAGGGTGCCTCCTCAATGAAGACATCTTTGACAACAATAGAGATTGCAGAAAAAGGATAGCCATATTATAACCACCAGAAATGATAGAAAAATCTTTAAACTTAAAGAGGGGAAGGGAGGTCTGAGGTTCACATGATATTCGTTTAATTGAAGCAAAGAATGAGATGGCAAATTAACTATTAGGACACAAAACGAATAAACTTGAATCAGGAGAATAATGAAGTAAAAGATGAAAAGTGTTGGAAAAGATCAAGAGTTTGAAAATAAAAAGTGAAAGGGATGAAAATGACGAAGCGTTTATGTTCATTTCAAAACTTGAAAATTCATGATTACCTAATAAGTTGTAGTAAAATTTGGCTTAGTCATTACATATGTCCCGGACTTTTAATTCAAGAAGGCACATGCCACTTTACTTATGTCATACATCTTTTCATATTTTTTTTTTCAATTTTGGGGGCAAAAAGCTGTAACTATACAAAAAGTTGGGAAATTATTAGTTGGACAAAATACAGATTTGATAATTGACGGCATTAGGAGATGACAAATAACTATTCGACTTTAATTAGATCTAACTCGAGAAAAATGGCTTAGGGTATGATTAAAGGCTACATCTACATAATGCTCTTTGAATATATTTGCAAGTTTGATGCATTTAAGGTGTTTTATTTCACTCATGAATAAGTGTCGATCACGATAAGTTTCTCTAACTAACTAATTTTGAGAAATTCGAAATTCACTTCAGCAGTTACATACCTACATGCATATGCGGCAACACACATATTTTGATCATTATGAAAAACTGAATACACACAAAACGTTACTTATAATTTGATCTCTCTCTCGCTTATAAGACATTTGATTTATCATCATTATTGTTGTATAAGTCCTCACTTTATAACAAGCAAGCAAAGACTTACTTTTCTGATCGAATTACTTAATAGCTTTGCAATGCACAATTAAATAAGAATTTATTTATCTTTTTTTCTTCTATTGCTTTACAAGTTATTCTTACTTATTATCTTTATAAATAAGTCATTAATCATTGTAATTTGTATGTCCTTATTCTTCAAATATCAATCCAATTGTTTAAGGGCAAATCTTTACTTGGGGCTTCTTTTCACTTTTTTAATTTTGCGTTATTAGTTAAAAATCGTCATTTCAATTTAAGGTCATCTATATATTAGTTTTAATTTTAGGAATCAAAAAGGAACTTACTATTAAGTGACAGGTTATACGGTATTTACTTGTTTTCCCCAAATTCCCAAACAGCGCCGATATCAATCAATCTGTGTGAGCTCAAGTTCGGCTGAGAACGAAGATGCAGGTCATTGCGAGAAAACTAGGGCATCAGTCGTCTGCCGTTTCATCTTTCAAGTCCCTATATCCCCATTCTCATGATCACTGTATGTAACCTACGCATTTCTAGGGCAACTCAAGTTTCCCCCCACAACGTCGTGGTCTCGTATTGGATTGTTTTCTTATGTTGTTTATGTTTCTGTTATTTCAGACTATGGTTATCTTACCCCGCGCTTCGCATCGAACCTTGCCACCGGGGGTACGGGACCTCTAATTCGCAAGGGAACTGGTGGAAGATCATCCGTTAGGTAAATGGGTTATTTCAAAACTTGTTCTTTTTTCTTAAAAATCTTGTTTCATAGTCGTGTAAGATGATATCATTACCAACTCCTTGAGATAATGGTTTGCTACATTTCTCAATTAGTTCGGGAGTTGGATCTCTAGATTTAGAGAACTCCTTGTCTTACAAGTCAAATCAGTTGAGTATTTGGATTTAAATGGGCCGCAATAGAGCTGAATGAGTAGAGAGAATTTATATAGCTGTCTAACTAGTTTGGGATTGAGGGTAGGGTACTAGTAATTTAATCTTATACTGTTCCACTAAGTTTGATATATCATTTTCGTTTCTTAATAATGTTTAAATTCAATGGAACTTTTGTCATCGTTTTTACTCACTCTGTAATTCAAGATTTTGTGTTCTTTTTGCTTATTCATGATGAGTCGTAGCTTTTGTTCATTTTTTGTTTCTTTTTTACGTGTGCGGTTTGAATTATGTATTGTTGATTTTATATGGTCTTTGAATCTGTTTTTTGTCAGTGGAATCGTTGCTACAGTCTTTGGAGCTACTGGATTTCTTGGGCGTTATCTTGTGCAACAGCTTGGTAACTTTCTAATCACCTCGATCTTTTTCCTGTACTTACTATACAGACGAAGTTAAAGAGTTCTTGAGGTAAATGGTACTTGCCTCCCCTTTTTTTTGGGTTTTCAGCTAAAATGGGCAGTCAAGTCTTGGTGCCTTTCCGTGGATCTGAGGATTCTCCTCGTCATCTTAAGTTGATGGGTGACCTAGGACAGGTATCTTAAGAGCTGTGCTCCCGTAGTCAAACTTACTTTGTTTTATTGTGATCCGTTTTATTATTATTTTCTGATGTGATGTCTTGGATCTTATCTTAATCAAAAGACAAGAGTTATGAAAGCATTCTCAGTTTTATGGGGTTACTGCCTCTCTTCATTTATCTTGCCTAGATTGTTCCTATGAAATACAATCCCCGGGATGAAAATTCAGTTAAGGCAGTGATGGCAAAAGCTAATGTTGTGATCAATCTCATTGGTATGCCTTCTACAATTTTTAATCAGTGATCCACAAAGATATCTTTACAACTATGTCCATAAAACTTTATGGTTTCCAGGAAGGGATTATGAGACCAGAAATTACAGCTTTGATGAAGTCAACCACCATATGGCTGAACAGCTTGCAATGGTAGGTTCTGCTGTTATATCGCCTTCTGCTTTACTTAGATTAGTTGAATATAAACTGAAATAAGCTTTATGTCAATCTTGAAAATGTCATCCAGTCATTGTTTGGGTTATTCTATTTCTTTTCTTTTGATAATTAAAATGTTGTCCAATGTGTCAACTTGTGATTTGTGATACTGAAGACATTCTAAAATTAATACATAAAGTTATTACAACTTATTTTGTGGTTTTCTGAGGGTGGTATCGTATGTGTCTCTCTTTATTGAACATGTGGTTCTCACTTGCAGCTGGTCCACTTCATGTCTAAGAGCAAGATCAAACCAATGTCCACTATGTGTCTATGACCAAGACCAAACTGATGTCCGCTTTGTGTCTAAGACCAAGATCAAGCCAATCATAATAGTTTTGGATTGTTCATACCAAAACCAGACCAAGAGTATTAAAATATGTGGTCTTGGTACTGTTGATTCGATTTATAAGTTATTAGAAAATTTGTTGCTCTTATAATATCTTATTTGGAAGTGTTTTTGAGCTTAAAAATTAGGGACCAAGAAAACTAAAATAAATTGATCAACCAAATTACTAAGGTCTCTGAACAGAATTTGAATATAAAGATGATTTACTTCTTAATGGAAGAGGCTTTGTAAGTACAGCCAAAATATGACATTTAAGAAATGCGTAAGAAATAAATGCTTCCTAATTATGAAAGCATTGAGAATCTAAAGTACGCCAAAATTGTAAAACCTCAAGGCTCAAAGAATAATGTTTTCTCAACCAGTACAAGGAATTGAAACATAAATGCTCTAACATCCAATGGTGTGCCTGGTGGTCAATGAAGTGGTTTGAGAACCACGAGGTCATCCAAATCCTAGCAAAAGCAAAAACGTATTGGTGATTTCTTCCCATACGTCCAACTCTTGGTGGATAGAGTTACCTAGTATCTGAAGGAGGTAGCAGGTAACCATTTAATTAGTTGAGGTGTTCACAAGTTGCCTCGGACTCCACAGTTAATAAAAACATAGATGCGATGCTCCATTTGTACTATCATTTCATGAAGATAGTTGATTGGTATTATCATTTCATAATTATTTATTGTGGGTTTAGTAACAAAGAAACTAAGAACAATTTGCAAGAAATGTATACAGAAAATTTGTTGATCATTTCATTTCAAGACCGGACAAACTAATTTTTTTTTTAAAATCTAGTTCAATCTGATTCGGTTGTTTTTTTGAAAATGATTTGTCACACCCTTTACAATTTTACAAACAGAGCACAAAGTTTGTACAAAAACGTACATATGCCTCAGTTCCTTTATAGTTTGCCACCCTTTCGTTATCAAAAAAAAAGTTCCTTTATAGTTTGCCACCCTTTTACTTGCTATAGTTTTGGTTAGAGTAGAGGAGGGCGTGAGTAATAACTTATGTGCGACGAGGAAGTAAATAAAGGAAAACAAAAATTGTAGGGTTGCATATGCCGTCCAACTCCCTCAACTTCTAACCCCCTTTAAATTAAATCACATTTACTTTCCTTCAATACAAGTATGAAGGATTAAATTCTTTACCTGGGAAAGTAGACTAACCATTCCCTTGCCTCACCCCTTTATTTATCAAGTATAGAATAACTTTAATAATATTGAATATCATCATCGTTTGCATATCCCAATATATTTTGTAATTTTACATGCCTTAGTGCTCAAATTGAAACCGTGCTTGTTTACATGAAACCCTAAATGGGTTGGAGAGTATGTGCTTCTCTTAGAATTAAATGTCTGCATCAATCTCTTGCCACTGTTGTGACCAGCCAATGGTACTGGCGAAATATCTTGCATTCATCTTCACATCACATGGTGTAGTGGTTTTCTTTTCTCACCTTTGTTTTTATAGTACGATGCTTTACAGTTTGGACCAAAGAAGAATGGTTAAGACATAACATATAGTCTGGTTTAGCTCCTCAAAAAGAAAAAGCAAAAAAAAACATATAGTCTGGTTTAAAGTACTGGCAGTAACAAAAACAAGAAAATTACTTGAGTATGTTTCTGGTTGCATTTTATGAACTGCAATATTAACCTTCATCTGCTATTTATTTGAAGTAGTTTATGACGATTATTTTGTCTACAGTAATATGTAGTTCCACTGTCTGCAATGATTCTTGTTGCATATAATGATATGTGCTACTCATTGAATTGAAGTTGTTAATAAATGGTATTTTATCGGTACTAAGTTATAATTCCTACGTTGGCAGATCGCCAAAGAGCACGGTGGTATCATGAGGTTTATTCAAGTTTCTTGCTTGGGGGCATCTCCTGCATCCTCATCTAGACTGCTCAGAGCCAAAGCTGCTGGGGAAGAAGCTGTTACACACAAATTTCCTGAGGTGAAACACAAAATTATGCTCGTAGCCTGTGTGGGGGGGGAGGGGGGGGGGGGGGGGGGGGGGGGGGGGGGGGGGGGGGGGGGGGGGGGGGGGGGGGGGGGGGGGGG
>JBCEWC010018013.1:0-12186 GCA_038996855.1 Solanum aculeatissimum
ACTCTGGGAAGGATTCTTTGTGTGATTTTCTTGAAGCTTTCCTCCCACTCTGTTGTGAATAGGAATCTGTCCAACCTAGCATTGTTCGAATGAGTTGCACCCCTGACCCAAGTAAACTTGCCCCCACACAAGTTGGGGTCGTGTAATTCTAGATCTTAAATCCATCTAGAGAAATCAGCCATGGTATTAGTGATTCTAAAGCAGCCCCTTCTCTCCCCCATTCTCCTGATTGTGTTGAAGTCTCCCCCTGCCACCCATGGCCCATCGCTAAGTCCCCTCATTGCAGTCAACTCTTCTCAACATTCTAACTTGTCTTTTCTGGTGTGTGGTGCGTAGAAACCAGTGAAGAACCAGCTAAAAGAGTCTTGAAGATCTTCAAATTTATATGTAATTGAGTAGCAGCCCTCCTCTACCTTGGTGCCTCTCCATACTCTACTGTCCCACATCAACAGGATACCCCCTTTACTGCCATCTGCGTTTTTGGAGCCACAACCCATCCATCTGTTGGGCCAGATGTTAATTGCTACCTTTTCTGCTTCTTTACTAATTTTTGTTTCTTGTAGGCAAACTATATCAGCTTTCCACTTATTAAGACAACTTTTAACAAGGGTTTTCAAATTCCCATTGTTAAGACCCCTGACGTTCCATGTCACCACTTTGATCTTCATTTATAAGTTAGAAGTAAATTCTTCCCCCTGCTTCTCACACCTACCACCTCCTTGTTTAGGCTTGATTGGAGATTTTTCAACTCATTTTTACTTATGCCTCTGTTTTTCGGGGTTGTGGAACTCTTCTACTTTTTCTTGTCCAAAACTGACTTCCTGTCATTGATTCTCATGAGTTCTAGAGTTTCTCTCTCAAATCCTTCGAAGACTACGCCATAGGTGTTACTTAGCTCCAAGATGTGGGAGTTTACCCAATCGGGTGCGTCAGTCTCCATTGTCTCGTCCTCCGCTGGTTCTTGCATGTTAACTGAGTGTGAATATTCTCCCATGGAACTGGCACATCGTCGCCGTCAACTACAAGAGACGTTTCTGTCGCCTTGGAGTGCCGAGAGAAAATTCTCAGCTAGGGCTTTTATGTCCTCAAAGCCCGTCATGTGCCTATCATGTGACCTTTTAGAGTAGGAGGCATCTAAGTCTCTGCAGTGGGCTTCAATTGCAGTTGGGTTGCGGCCCAAGTTAAAAGTAGAGTTAATTGGGTCCTAAGAGCTTGACCCGACCCCTTTAAACCCACGCTCCTCTCCACGATTCTCTGCCAAGTCACGTGAGAAACCATGCGCCGAATGAGGGGTCATCATCGTGTCAGGGTGTCTTGCTTTGACCGACAGGTCGCTATCAAGGGCCTTTAGGACAGAGAAAGCTTTCACGTCCCTGTCACTTGCTCTGATAATGGCTTTCGCCGGCGACTCAGCCCAGAGTTGCATCTTGAAGAGGACTCCGGCGTAATCGATTCCGATCTCCTTCGAGATGTCGATTCCGTCACCATTAACCCTAATCCTTGCCCATTTGAGATGATTTCGGAGGGTGGTTTCTTCTTCCGTTTCAATCCACCCGTCGCAACGGTCTCCAATGGCTTTGAAGATTGTTTGAGACCAGAGGTGCAGAGGTAGGCCTAAGATTCTGACCCGAATCGAGTCTAATCTCTCCAAAGCCTTAATGGTGTTAACCAGAGGGTTCCACCAATTTAGGCAGACCAGAGTCTTCTTCCACTCCCATCTCCCTTCCATAATTTGCTCAGCTTGATGCATGGAGCTACGTTCGAAGAGAAAGTGGTTGCTCCCCATTTCGTACACGCTCATACCGTAGGCTTGCTTCCAAGTGTATTGAGACCATTTCCTGACTTCTGACAACGTCGTTGCTTCTTTAAATTTCCCCACCAAGCTTCTTCTGAGGACTTCGCTATGTTTGCATAAGGGTTCTTTGATGAAGATGTCTCCTTCTTCTCTCTGATCTGTTGGTACTGTTACAGCCTTCTCCCTTGCTTTGTTCTCCCATTTGGACCGTCTGACCATCTTGGCGTAGGAGATGTTCTCAACAGTGGTTCTGATGGTCTCTAAGTTACATGCTGGCTTGTGGGAGTTTATAAATCTTGACACCTTTTCTGCAATGTCAGCCCATCCTGAATCAAAAGTAAGTTCAGGATTTATGAGAACTGGTCGTCTTCTCCCCCTTACACTTATCAAGCTGATATACCAACCATACTTGTTGTAGTTTCAGGCACAGTAAATTTCAGCGAGAGCATCTGACTTCCTCCACCTACGTACTGAGTTGCCTTTCGTGAGGGAGGCTTCCTTAAGGACTCTAGCTATCCATGCCATTGGATCCCTTGTTGAACCTTGCCCTAGTAATTGCATTCCTGCTTCTCTCCGTCCACTCATACCATATGTCGGAAGTATCTGAGATTCTTTCTATATCAAAAGACTTAAAACCAATTGCGAAATATATGATGTTTTCCATTGATGATGTCTAAGAAAAGGAAGAAGAAAGTTGCCTCGCAAGGAGTTAGCTGGTTGGGATGGTGAAAATGGTGGGTTTGGGGTCAAATTCTCGGCGACCCACCGGAAAGAGGGCTCTCTCTCTCCTAATAAGTAGGAGAGAGAGTGATCTTGGGAACTGTGTCTGAGAGCATTTTTTAGAAATATATAATGCAATTGCAATTTGAATTTTTTTGTACCTCATGTATATTTATAAATGCAAATCTTAACTTCAAAGATTAATCAAATTGACTTTCAGATTGCAAAAAGTGTCATATAAATTGGGACACAGGAGTACCATTTTTTAAAAACATGTCATTACATTCTCAATCATTTGATGATTCCACAATTGAAAGAAGCATATATAGTCAAAAGTGTTGTTAAAGGCTTGCTTAGCACGGTAAGCCACGAAGCCCAATGAGCCCAGGTTGTTGGTTTCACCTTGTTTAACTGGCACTTTAGTATAGGCATCAAGTTTGGAAGGTGTGTCCACCTTCACGTCTTCAGGGGCAGAATATATATGATGTACGTAGCTTAATTATAAGTTTTCATTCTATTGAACAAATAATTGTTATTTACATTTATACTAACATTATGTTTCTATTTTTTTATTTTTTTGGTAATTTTCTTCACTAATGCCTAATTGCACTTTGCACTTAACACTAAACCTGACTATTCCCTTTTTTTGCATTTTCCGGTTTCAATTACTTTACAGATACTAACAACCATTACAGAGGTCGCATTTGAGCACTGAAGTAATTAACATCTAATGAGAAAAATATTTAAAACACCCCTAAACTGGGCACGAATTATTAGTTTCATCCCCAAACTATTGATAGTATTGGAAAAATCCTTCAACTTGACTAACTGAACTTAAATACACCCCTGAACTTGTAACAAGAGTGAAATACACCCCTAAATTCTTGCCAAGTTAAGGGTGTTTTTAACACTTGTGATAGTTCGAAGGTGTATTTTAGTTAAGTTAATCAAATAGAGGGGTGTTTTTAAGACTATCAATAGTTAGGGATGAAACTAATAACTTGCGCCAAGTTTAGGGGTGTTTTAATAGTTTTCTCAACATCTACCAGTCAAGAGCTCTACAAAGTAAAGAACCTTAATATCAACAGGAATTTAACTTCTCAGAGGATTCTTAAATAGAAGTCCTTATTCAAGAAAGCAATATTCCCAAGTAAAGCACGGAAGCAACTAAGCTACCTCCGAAATAGACTAATGACGTCCGGTCATGGACACTAAGGCAAGTTGATTTATCTCTCAAGGGCGTAGCTAAGTTTTTGAAATATCAGGAACAGGTGTCCATTTTTACATGTAGAACGTTTATTCATAAAAGAGATACTGAAAATGTCAAATATGTTCCAGAGCAAAAAGATCCACGGTCAATCCCATATCTGTTTCATTTCCACCATCTGTTTGAGAAATGTTTGTAGACAATATGATCTAATCAAACTAATGATATTTGGTGACAAGCATATATTATCATGCTAACTTCATGAAAACAAATCATGAACTAACATGTTACTATAGATCAACAACACCTCAATCCCAAACAAGTTAGGATCAGCTAATGAGCCAACATATTACTACCCAATAAAAAAGACTTAAATTTGACTAGCACAGAATTAGCAAAAGATTTCAGAACAAACACAAGACTCTTTCCAAATGAAAGAGCAACTAAATTCAAAATAAGAAGCCATAAGAAAGGGTTCATGACCAGTTTAGCTCTTATCCTGAGTAATGTAGCCTTCCTTTCGCCCCTCGAAGCCCGGCCTCATGAGCTTCTTTTCCCTTTTGGCGATCTTCCTCATCTTCTTCTCCTTGGCTTTGCCAGCAATGTTATCTCTTCTCTTCTGCTGTCTCTCATTCATCAACTTCTCAGTAGTCTGAATTCTTTCCTTCCACTTCTCAGAACTCTTCTCTTTTCTTCTCTTCTCCTTCTTCATACTCTGCTTCAACAACTTAGGGTTATCATACACCTTCAACCCCATTGCCTTGTTTGCTGCTGCCTTCCATGCTTCCTTGTCCGCAAGCGTCCTATTCTCCCTCTTCACCTCTTCCAGCCTCTTCAGTCTTTCCAACTCTTTAGTTTTGGATACTTTCTTCTTCTTCTTTTTCTTGTCATAGTCGTCTCCTAATTTGACTTTCCCAAACTCTATGTCCTTTTCAATTGAAGTATCTTCTTCAGTATCGTCTTCTCCTTCTTCACCCCTCTTTCTCTTCTTACCCTCGGATTTCCCTAAAGATGCATCTTTTTCACTCCTCTTCCGCTGATTAACTTTGCTGCTCTCCGAACTCTCGCCATCACCTCGGTTACCACGAAGCATTTCAATCTTTCTGCGTAACCTTTGTCTCAACTCTTCGTAAGTAACAGAGGAATTCTCATTATTAGGTTTATCGTCTTCCGCCAAATCAATGGGCATAGGTTCACCGTGATCCTCGTCAGAATTATCTTCGGCATCGGTTTTTTGCTTTTCCTGAAGGGATTGTTCGAGGAGGCCGAGAGTGGAGGACTGCTCTTTCTGCTCAGGGTCAAGACGCTTGCGGCGCGCGAGTTTGAGGTTCTCTCTGGATTGTTTCTTCAATGAGGCTTTGGCGGCTTTGGGGAGGCCTCGATACCAGGTGTCTGGTTCATCTTTAGGGAGGTAGAATCTAGGAGGAATTAGGTCAATCAGCTTGTCGAAGAAGAGCCTGTTGTCCCGGATTAGAGCTTTCAAATCTATGGTGGTGGTGGTGGCGACGGCGGCGGAGGCGGAGGCCGCAGTGGACTTCTGCTTCTTCTTCATTGCGGCTAGGTTGGATTGACAATTGTGACTGGAAAAGCGTTAATGGAGGAAATTTTTTGCTGTTACACGCCTACAGTCGATAAAAATGGAATAAAAGCATTTTTTTGGGCTCAAATGTTAGAAATTCAGAAAATATTGGGCTGTCCGGTTTCATGGGCCGGAACAATATGAGCAGAGAGCCCAAACATTAATAATGGATCACTAGTAGAGTGAAGATTTTGAATTGAATTGTTATGTGTTCAGAATTTTTAAAGAGGATTTTTCAAAAGGAGCAAACATTTGAAATATAATAAGGTAAAAATTAGTTAAAATAACTAAAGTTTGCTAAAATTATGATTTATAGATACATATTATTGAGATAGGCGAGCGAAATCAAGAGAAGGGTGAATTGTATATTTATCAAAATGCATGTGTATATCTGTAAAATAATTGTATATGTGTAATTGATGTACGTATATATTTATATATCTGGTAAGCGATATTATGAGAGGGAGGAGAGAGGCAAGTGAGATTGATATAGGGAGGAGAGAGGTGAATTGTATATGTATATTTGTCAAATTGTATGTGTATATCTGTCAAATAACTGTGTATGTGTAACTAATATACATATATATTTGTATATCTGGTAAACGAGATTAGGAGAGGGATGAGAGAGGCAAGCGATGGAGGAGATAGGCGAGTGAGAGAAGGTAGAGAGTAGAGAGAGGTGAATTGTGTGTATATATATATATCTGTCAAAATGAATATGTATATCTATCAAATAATTGTATATATACAATTAGTATACATATGTATTTGTATATTTGACAAGAGATTGGAGAGAGAAAGAGAAGAGAAGCAAGAGATGAGAGATAAAATAGCAACAAAAACCTAACTATAACTATAAATAGTAATTTTTTCAAACTATGGTAATATAACGTAAATACATATCATATGTTTGCCTAGTTACGCAATTTACCAATTTTTTAAAAGTTATACTAATTTATTTTGTTCTTGATAAGTTAGTAATACATATTACAGATTTTCAAAATATAAACATAGAGTTTAACCTAAAGGTTTGGAATTTGTTACTAACAAGTAATATTTGCTACATAAAAGAAAACAAATTGATGGATTATTTGTATTTGGTCTTAAATCAATTTTTAAAAATATCCTTCTATTCCCTAGATTATGCAGTTATCTTCCCTGTCCTGACAGGGGAACAAAGTTGGTTGTCCAGATCATCAGTCCGAATTGAGTAACATGAAACCTATTAGGTCGAAATAGACCACTTCAAATAGATTCATTATTTCGGCCCAAATGAAAAACGACTTCTATCACGAGGTATGGTACGAAGCTTTTGACTTCCTCGTCATATTCTTTGGCGGTTCAATGTTAGGAAAATAACTTTTGCTTCGCGAGTCTAGAATGAGGTTTATGTTGTTTTTCTGTTCTTGAGGCGAGTCTGATAATCCCGTGATTTAATCCTTATTAAATCATTGATTTGATCAGAAAAAGCATATGTGAAAAAATAAATCAGATCATTTCGTGATAAAATATTAAAACAATAATTACTAAAATAGTTTTTTTTTTTATGGATGATATAATTAATTAGTAATAGCAAAAAAGATGAATCATTTCATATACTCTAGTATATATTATCAGGTAATAAAGTCCAAGAGTAAGAAAAGTAAAAGCTTTTCTTCCACTCAAAGTGAGTACAAATATTTAACTATTTCTTTTAAGAAAAATAAAATAGAATAAACAATTATGCTTCTGTTTATTTTATTTTTATTTTTTACTTTCTTAATAATAACGCCACGAAACTTAACTAATGGTTAAAAAAAATGAGGAGAAACTATAATATTAGTCCATTTTCTTTATGTTTGTAGGCACGTGACATTTTTCATCAATTATTCAATTTTAAGCCCTTTTAATTTTCAATTTTTTGGATTTGCTCTAATATTTGGCAAAACCCATTGATATTAAAGATACTTTTCTTTGGTAACAAATAAGTTATTCAACTATATCTAAGTATTATTTTTTATCTCGAATATTCCATAAATACTTGAGTATTCATAAAGAGATCAAAATAGTTATATTCAAGAAACACGTCATTAACGGTCCTCGAATCATTGAGAAATCTAAAGAGAAAAAAATTGTAGCTCACGAGTAAGATTTGTTGGATTCATGACAATTAAATCACACTTGTGTGAAAGAGTAATATCTATCAAAACGTTGTAAACCATCTAAATGCAAAATTTATGTATTTTTAAAAAAAGTATTTATATGAAATGTCCATTTTATTTCCTCCTATTGTCTCGTTTTGTGATAATTAAGAAAAATCAAATGACTTTAAAGTTATATTTTTTTAATTACTTCAGACATATTTAGGATGAATAATGTTGTAATACTGACATATTTCTAAAATTATTTATGTTTGTTCAACTATTCTTTTTCAAATAAAAAGACAAAAGGAAAAAAGAGAATTGTCAATATATTAGAGACAATACTAGTCCAACATTTAATATGAATTCTAATATTCAAATTTAATACCTAACTCTACATTAGTACTAAAAATCTATAATTATAATATTCTTACTTTGCGGATCGTTTGGTTTAAAACATCAACAAAATATAATCGTGGTATAAAAATACAATGTTAGATTGTAATGACTTGAAAAAATAATTGCCTCATAATACAAAGTATATAATACCATTAAATTATGAGAGAACAAAATATAAAACATAAAGAATAATAGGATGTTTAAAAATATTGTTAAAATAAATAATTCCATTATTATTGAATACAACCTAATCATTCCAAAGGTAGCGTCCTATTGAAGACTATTATAAACCTTTTTTTCCACCTATTACTTTTCCTTTTGTTCTTTCCACCTTTTTTTCAATTATAGTACATAAAGACTACTTTCTTTTTTTATATATACATATTAACATTTTTGGACTTCTTTGCAATTTTTTTTTATAATTTAATTTTTTTATAATAAAAATTCTAGCTCATCGATCTAAAAAATGTTGGATGTTGGTATTAGGTAAAGTAAAAAACAAAAATAAGGACAGAATAATTGTTATAGAATATAGAGTAACAGAAGGCATCTTCTTTTATCTTACTTTAGTCGAGTTTTACGGGTAATTAGGCCACCACCGTCAGCACTATGTCTTAATAAATCATTTTTTCCGCGTTATTACTGCATGTTACTTATTTACCCCAAATTATAGCAGCAATCCTTTCATTTTCATAATTTAATTGCAGAAATCTTTATGCATTTCAACTTCATTCACCATTGTTGATTTATAAGAACTCCATCACCATTACACATTCTCACAACTCCAAATGCAGATTTGAGTAGAGAGAGATAGAGAGAATACTGGAAAGAAGCAGCAGCATTGTGGAAGAGATATCTAGATATATATATACTCTAGAATAACCAAAAGCCTGCTTTCTGTTCCTTTTTTCTTCTTATCTCTCTCTACCGCTCCTTCGTCTACTGATCTTTATCTCTTTCAGTATGAATAAGGAGAAAGAGCGGAGGATGTTCGTTGGTGTGGTTTGGAATTGTGCTGCTGAGCTCAAACTTCTACTCACTGCTCTTCTTTTTCTATGTTCTCTCATTACCCTTCTTCACTTTATCCCTTCTCGCTTAATCTCTTTCTCCCCTATAGATCTTGGCAGCTGTATTTCTACTCCAGCCGCCGCCGTACTTCACTCTGTTTCCCACCCAAACGCTACTAATTCCTCAACTCCATCTGCTGCTGCTCCACTGCCGACGAGTGCTACTACTACTATTCCACCACCGCCGTCCTTGGAGAAAGACCGACTACTACAAAACGGCGTCGTTAAGAGAGCTTTCAACCCTTTTGGCTCTGCCGCCTACAACTTTATTCTGATGTCTGCTTATAGAGGAGGTTATGACACCTTTGCTGTAATGGGGTTAGCTTCAAAACCTCTTCATGTCTATGGCAAACCCAGTTACCGTTGTGAGTGGGTCTCTTCTGATAAACAGAAAACCCCCATCTCCGTCGTTGGTCAAAAGATCCTCCCTGACTGGGGTTATGGCAGGGTTTACACTGTTCTGGTCATTAATTGCACTTTCCCTGTCCCAGTTGGCGACAGCGAAAATGGCGGAGAACTCCTTATTCACGCCACCACCAACGGCGGCGGCGACACCAACTTTAACACCACCGACACTTTCGAGGCATTGACGGAGACGGGACAGGATTTCGTCAACTTTACTTCCGTATTTGAAGCTCCCCCAAAGTATGATTACTTCTACTGCGGCTCGTCTCTATATGGAAACTTGAGCCCGCAGAGAGTAAGAGAGTGGCTGGCATTTCACGTGAGGCTGTTCGGAGAGAAGTCTCATTTCGTAATTCACGATGCTGGAGGTGTACATGAGGAGGTGATGGAGGTGCTCAAGCCATGGATGGATAAAGGATATGTAACATTACAGGATATTAGGGACCAAGAGAGATTTGATGGCTACTATCATAATCAGTTCCTTATTGTCAATGATTGCTTACATAGGTATAAGTTTCAAGCTAAATGGATGTTCTTCTTTGATGTGGATGAGTACATTTTTGTACCCAAGAAAAGCACCATTAAATCTGTACTTAATTCCTTATCGGATTATACACAATTCACCATTGAGCAGATGCCTATGTCTAACAAGCTTTGTCTCGAAGAGGACCGCGGTAAATCCTACAGGTACCCCTTCCAAACTCCCATTCAACTTGTGAATATCTTAATTAAATTCCTTTTAGCATTTTCTTAGGCAGTAGAAGCTCAAAATCAGTCAACATATTTCTCAACAAACATTCGTGATGCTGAATTTCGATTGACCCATGTTGGAATTTTTAATTGAAATAAAGAATTTTTGGTACTTAAACTAAATCAACCATCCCAAATTGGATTAATTAAGTAAAATTGTCGTGTATCTATGGAATATTAAACAATACTACCAATCATGTTATGTAGATTGTGGTTCCTCTAGCCAGAATTTCTTTCTCTGTAACAGAGATCTGTAATGTTCTCAGTTTCTATCTAAGTTCTGAAATGATACAATTAGGACATTGTTAGATATTCTGGTAATAATATTATATTGTCTGGGGGGTTTGAACTTTATTTGTTGATGTCTTGTAGTGGTGGATGATTGAGATGCTTTGATGGATTATTAGACTGTTCACGAGTAAAGGAATTATTGTTTGCTACTTTAGTTTGGTAATTAGTCTTGTGATCTTGTTTTAAAATATGATTAATTATTTCTTATTTTGTATTGCCCTAGTGGAAGCTTAGCTGTTGTAAGTTGTCCATACTCTATTTCCCTTAATGAGACCTGTTTAGCTGGATCAGATTTTTTTCCATGGTGTTTGGAATTGGAAGATCGACCAAATTAGCTATCGTGAAGAAATTTAATTACTTAATGATCATTACCAATTAAAGTTGGATTTTTTTTCTATATGGGTGTCATTACCTAGTTGTAAACTGAGCATTATTGAATAAAATTGACTTTGAGGGTCATCTGATAGTTGAGTTAAAATTGTATCTTTGAATAACTTAAACCGCTGTTCCTTCTTCTGTTTGTATATGGTAAGCTAGATTCTAGAAGGCTGGAGAAAAGAAAACGATTTCTGGGTTTTGACTGGTCATTTTTTGTTCGATTCTTTAGCCCTTCATTCTAATACTATTCCATCTTAGTCGTCTCACAATCGTGTTTGCTTTTATGTATTTTGCATGAAGATATGTCTTATGTCATGTATGTGTTGAAATTTCTTGAATTCGAACATTGAAGACTGACGGTTCAATGTTAATTTGATTGCAGAAAATGGGGGTTTGAGAAGCTAGTTTACAAGGACGTGAAGAGGGGTATTAGGAGGGATCGGAAATATGCAGTACAACCTCGCAACGTGATCGCCAATGGTGTGCATATGTCTCAGAATACTGTAGGCAAGACAACGCACAAGACAGAAGGGCGTATCAAGTACTTCCACTATCACGGGACCATTGCAGAGCGCCGCGAGCCCTGCCGGCAGCTGGTCAACACAACAGCAATCACCATTGACGGTACCCCTTATAATGTGGACACTACAATGAGAGATATTGCTGCAACTGTAAAGAGATTCGAACTTAAGATGATTGGCACTAGACTACAAAGAACGCGGCAATGAGGTCAACATTGCCGGTCCTTTCTTTTCAACATGTGTTATTAATTTTAATTTCTTTTGGTTAGAGCTATATATATTCTTCTCTTGTTCATTTTGTATGATAAAATTTCTTAATACTTTTTGAAATAGAAACATGAGTATAGAAACAACAGTAACAAGCATTAGTGTATGATTCGTTATTATATTGTTAGGATTATTACAGGGTGTTTTGTACTGTCTTGTCTGTTTATAACAAACACTATTTTATTCGCTTTCTTTCACTGGTATGGGTTCCTTTTACCAAAAAAGTTGGCTGGATTTGATTATGCTGTCGCCTGTCGGTGTCAAGGGGCCTCCCACCCCTTATCACCACACAGCTAGCAAGTAGAAAAACGATAACAGAATGGTATTAGAAAAATGATTATCTTGGTTTGGTGCTTGTCCAGAGGGACCTTTAACTCACTTTTCCATTCTTTCTTTGGGAAGTTTTTCATTAGGGGTCAGATTTGACACCAAATTCATCTGGCTTGACTATATGTAAAAAAGAACTTAGTAAATTTAACAAATGATAAATCTGAATCGAGTACAATGAATTTAATGCTAAGAACTTTAGCTATTCTCAATCCATCCAGTTATAAAATACTCCTTCCGTCTAGGGATGGCAATGGGGCGGGTGCGGACCGGGTTTAGAGCTATGCGGGGCGGATGCGGGTTTAATGTTATGTGGGGCGGGGCGGGTTGAAATAACTATTTTTAAAATTAATGCGGGGC
>JBCEWC010018014.1:0-12185 GCA_038996855.1 Solanum aculeatissimum
AGTACATATTTTGTGCTAACCCATACTCTTTATCTACATGTTCTAACCATGTAGGGACCGGTGACAACTTCTACCTTCCGGCGGATGATGAGTGACACTCTTGGAGTTATTGAACTTGTGGTGAGCCCTTTTGTTCAAAGGCAATAGCCACTTACTATCTTCCTTGTATTTTGTTTATTGTCTTATTTCATGTATTGAGGGTGAGCCCCAAACTATGTTTAGGCCCTGCTCTTCTATGTAGAGGCTATGTTGGACACACTCTAAACTCTTATGTGTTGTATTATACTTATTGGGAATTGTTATGGAAATGATGTTCCATTTATTCCTCTGCTTATGTTTATGGGATTGTGAATGTTGGGAATGTGCTTATGTGAAAAGTCCCCTAACTCGGTATTCCCCCATATCTTTGAGTCCTACTTACCCGCCCCTTAGAAATACTTGCTATGTGCTATGTGATTCATGCTCATCCCATTCCCGGTAACATCCCCATTTCTTGTGTCCAAAACCCTGTTTCCCCTAGAATTATGTATTATGTGTTTACTTTTCGCGCTTCTGAACCGATGATGTGAGTAATGATGCTATGATGGCTTGATCGAGGACTTTCAGGTTCTCCTTCGCCATGTCACATCTAGGCCCCATATCCGGGTCGTGATAGTTAACCTTATACTTAAGACCATTCTTTAGGATGAGACCTTCACAAAACACTTCTTCACGACTCGTGGGAGGCCAAATGAGACCTCCACACTGACTGTTTAGTGACTCATGACCCATTTGGGGTCTCTTTGTGCCCTAGCTTAGCCAAAATTCTCACTACAATCCCTTCACGGGTGGCTTTACGAAAATAGGAATAACTTCTCCATCCGAACTCGGAATCTAGTGAAACTTTATACGTTGGAAAGCTAACTCAAAGGTATTCAATTTGATAGGTCGTAGACTACCCAGGTCTTCTTGTGGTATGAGATATGACCATTAAAGTTGATCCTTCTAATGGTTCTCATGAAAAGCTTAACCAATAATACTCCATTGACCATGGCTTGATGAGGGAGATCCATGATGGCCATAAACCACACCAAAATAAGCTTGAAATCAATGTACTTTACATTGATAAGATTTTCAAAAAATTTAGGTTGTTACAGTAAGACTTCAAGAAACTTAAATGGATGGTTGGGTGTATCTTCAACCTTTCTTGAAGCTTTAGTTTTTAAGCAATTTTATCTATTCGTTGAATGACTTTAAATAGGCCATCATATTTTGGGATTAGTCCCTTATGACTCGTCTTAATCAAAATTTGTTCCCAGCTTTGTTACGTGAGATTCAACAGCAGTTGGTCGCCCACATCAAATTCCAATGAGCACACATACTTATTCATGTGTTGTTGAGCCTTGCACAAACTATCTTGTGCATTACAAATTATCTTTGTTTGTCTTTTGCAACTTGATAAGCTACTGGACACTTTTTTTGGTTTTCTTCCTTAGCAACATCCAATGGTGTCATGGGTTGTTTGCCCTAAACAATTTCAATCAGACTCATCTTTGTTACGGATAACTTTTGCAGATTATAACAAAATTGTTGAATCAAGTAAGTCAGCTCAATTCCTTTGACTCGCTGTCACATAGTGCCTCAAATATTCTTCTAGCTAGTGGTTTATCCTTTTGTTTGTCCATCCATTTGTGGGTGATTAGTAGTAGAAAACTTCAATTCAGTCCCCATCAAATTGAGCAATGTTGTCCAAAACCTGCCTGTGAACCTTGTTTCTCTATCACTCACAATGTGAGTTGGTGCCCCAAAGAACTTAGCCATATTCTTATAGAACATATTAGAAGCTATCTCAGACAAACATAAATTAGGAGTGCTAATAAAGATTGAGCACTTCAAATATTTGTCTACCCCAACCATTATTGATGCATTGCCATTATCCTTAGGAAAACCAGAAATGAATCCATACCCACAAACAACCATGGCCGTTCAGGAATAGGCAAAGGCTGCAACAAGCCTGCCTCATTCTTACCCTCAGTCTTGTCTACTTAGTGGATATGACAAATCTTCACATATGATTTTATGTCGTCTTCCATCTTTGGCTAGAAATAAACACGGGATAGTAGAGTCAACATCCTCTCACACAGATGACCAGCGCATGCAAGGTCATATGCCTCTTTCATTAAGTTTCTGTGTAGTCCACCATCATTTGGCACCATGATTCTCCCTCTTTAAAGTGAAGTAGATCATCGTCAATCTATTACCACCTCAATGTCCCTTATTGCACTTGACTTATACATTTGATATATAATGAATCATTTAGTGCACACAACCTGATTCTATCTAGAAAATCAGTGTCAAGTTTAGAAATTGAATACACAACAACAAATACCTCTTTATGACTTAAGGCATTTGCAAGTTGGTTATGCTTTCCCGGCTTAAACTCCCATACAAATCCATACCAAGTCGTGAACTCCTGTCACCTTGCTTATTTGGACTCAATTTTTTCTTTTTCTTGAAGAAATTGTTTGCCATGTTATTAGTATGCACCATAAAGCGTGTACCAAGCAAGTACACTCTCTAAATTTGGAAGCAATGTACGAGGACCACTATTTTCTTTTTCTTAAGTTGAATACCGCTGCTCCACATCATTTAATTTCCTGCTTTCAAAGTCCACTTGCACTAATATGCCCCCAACAACTTTGTTGGATGCATTATATGCACTTCAAATGGCAGCTCAAAGTTTTGCAGCTTCAATATTGATTCAGAAGAAATTTCTTACTTCAGTGATTGGATTGCAACTTTATATCTATCCAACCATGTCCATTTAATGACTTTCTTCAGCAAATTCATAAAGGTTGTTGCCTGCTTCAAACAACCAACAATATATTTTTTGTAATAGATAGCCAAGCCCAAAAAATATTAAGACTTTCACCCTATTAGGAGCTTACCAATCAACAATTGCCTACACCTTTATTGGGTCCATGTGCACCTGATTATGACTTACTAAGTGTCCCAACAATTCGACCCTTTTTTGAGCATTTCTCCATTTTAACATAGAGTCTATAATTCCCTCAAAAAAGAAAGCACTACACTCAAAGAGGTGCATGACACTGCATGGGGTGGTCATTTGGGTATTGAGAGAATTTTGGCTCTATTATCCCGTGTTTATTTCTGGCCAATGATGGGGCGATATAGAGATAGATGTGAAGACTTGTCATATCTACCAAGTAGACAAGACTAAGCATAAGGAAGTAGGCTTGTTGCAGCCTTTTCCTATTCCTAAATAACCATGGTTGTCTATGATTATGCATTTCATTTACGGTTTTCTTAAGGTTAATATCGATAATGGTTGTGGTAGACAGATTTTCAAAGTACCTAATCTTTATTGGCGCTCCTAATTTATGTACGTCAGAGGTAGATACTGATATGTTCTATAAGAATGTGGTTAGGTTCTTTAGGGAACCAACAAACATTTTGAGTGATAGAGACACAAGGTTCAGGGGTTGGTTTTGGACAATATCGTTCAATCTGATAGGGGACTAAATTCAAGGTTTCTACTGTTAATCACCCACAAACGGATGGTCAAATAGAAAGGATAAACCACTTGTTGGAAGAATATTTGAGGCACTATGTGATGGGGAATCAAATGAATTAGGCTGACTTACTTGATACGGTGCAGTTGTTTTATAATTTGCTTAAGTCATAGGAGACAAAGATTACTCCGCTTGGAATTGTTTTGGGCAGACAACCCATGATACAATTGGATATTGCTAAGACGAGAAGTCAAGGAAAGTGTCTAATAACTTATCGGGTTGCAAAATATAGGCTTGAGATGATTTCTGAAGCACAAGATAGTTTTTCCAAAGCTCAACGACGCATGAGGAAGTATGCTGACAAACATAGGTGTTCATTAGAGTTTAATTTGGGTGACCAAGTATCACGACCCAAGTCTAGGTTCTAGTCATAACACGACGAAAAAGGAACCCGAAGGCACCTCACCCAATATTCTTACATACATTACGCATTTTATAGGATTTCAACATAAATAAAAGCAAATTTTAAATGGGAAGCAGGGCTAAGGGAGAATCAACATAAAATCCATAAAGGTAATTTCAAACATAGTCTCTTAACACTTTATCCAACAATACCTTTAACATAGACTTGGCGGGGGCTAAGACATGTTCAAGCTCACCCTCAAGTAAAATGTAGCAAAGAAACATAACTAGAAAATCAAAATGTCTTCACACATCAAGCTTGAAATAAAATAGAATATTTTCCCCAAACTAGAGGACTTACCAACTCTCATCTTCAACAATCCAAAGCTAGCCACGTGGAGGAGGAGCACCGAACCCTACATGGTTAAATCATGTAGGCAAGACTATGTGTTAGTACTTTGAATGTACTAAGTATGTAGGTATGCAATGCATGACATAGGAACAATGATGTAATTATTCATGCTAAGACTCATGTAGAACTAACCATTTAAAAAAAGCATTATCAAGTTATAAATCAGGGCCAATACAATTTAAAAAATGTCATAAGGCAACTTTAGAAAAACTTAGTAGCATGCATAGATGAACATAATCGTAGTAAGGAAAATCGTATAAACTTTTAAAATACATAAAATCATATCCACTAGAACAATTCACAAATCTCCAAGTTTGACATTGAAAGAAAATACTAAGTTCAACAAACTCAACAAGGGTTAGAATCCACTTGCTTCAATTTAGCCAATCAATCACTCCAACGATAATTCTTTTCCCGTTTTAAATGAATATGAAGCATCATAATCATCTCGAAAATGAATTTACAATTACAATAAAAAAGTAATAGTACCAAAATCAAGCAATTCAAGGAAAAGGGAAAAATTATAAAAAAATTATTAGAAATCAATGTCAAAATCTGAAAATTCTTAGATGAAAATGTTCCTCTCATGATTAGAAAACCAGCGAAAACTAGATCGAAAACAGAGTTGAAATAAGTTCATAATTATTAATTTTATAAAAATCTCATGTTCATGAAAATCTCTAATTTCCTCAATTGAATCTTCAAAATTTGATGTTATAATAAAGGGGTAATTAATGGTAATGTTAAGCGAAGTGAAAAAAATATTTTTCAATGAAACACTTTCAAAAATTTAATCCATAGACGTCCCAACAGAGCTCGCAAAGCTTGAAAATGGTGGAAATATTCAAAAATGGGTGCAAGGGGGCCTGAAAACCCCTTTGTAATGTCGCTATAGGGGCACCCGAATTATCACTCAGCCTTCGCCATAGCGACTATTAGGTCTCTATAGTGGCTTCAATATAACGAGGTCACTAAAGTGGAAATCATTCGGTATAGCGAGGCTTGCACCAAAACACAACAAAAACTTTTTCAATTAGTTTCAAGACTCATATTCAACCCTCAAGATTGTTTTGGAACCCCGTACACAAACTATATTTGCAACCCTACTAAATTTGACGTTCCAAACTCAACAAAATCGTCAAAATTGAATCCGAGCCCTCCTTGACTCAAAACCTAATTAAGCACCTTAATTCTAACTTGTCACTTAAAATATCAAAACGACAACAAGGCATTCAGAAATTATGGCAATGTTATTTTTAGCACTACAATCACCTCTCAAGACCATTAGAATAATAGAAAAATTAGTCTGAGCACCAAAGCTTAAAAAGTAGACCAAAGTTAACCCAAACTCAAATATAAACTCAATTTTTTAAACTCCGGACCTAAAATCTACGTAACAACTCCAAATCTAATTTTGACAACTCTCCTAGATCAATTTTGATATTATGGAACTAATGGAATCGACGGAATTCTGCTCCGACATTCAAATCTTCGAATGATTCAAAATTTCATGATATCACCATGTAGGGATAGGCGCTCCTCCCCCGGCTCATGGCTAGTTCTTTTGATGCTCCAACACTAGTTTTTTTGTGGTGAGCCCTTTGTTCAGGACTCAACCTATTTTTCTTTCTTGCTATGTATTTCTGACATGATGTATTTTGTGGTTTTTAAATCGGAGGCTTTTACTTTTTATGTTCAAATTTAGAATCTTGTGTATTTGAAGGAAACCGACCATTATCGATTTCCATTTATCAATATTTTAGATGGTATGTTTATGGACACTATGTATATTAAAATATGATGTTTTAAATTCATACGATGTCCCTTAGTCTCTATCTCGTTTACTTCTACAATTATATAAGTTTATGTCTATGAATGCTTGACATGCTAAGATGGCTTGGGTGAGGTACCTATAGGTGTCTGATTCATCGTGTGATGACTAGGCCCTAGGCTTGAGTCTTTACAGTACTAGCCACGAGGAGGTGGATGAATGGTAGCTCCGCTTCCTACATGGTTAGATCATGTAGGCAAAGGGTATGCGTTAGTACTTGGAATGAGACAATTGAGGAAGCGACCTTGAACTTCTCCCATGGAATGGGACCATTGTCCTCACTCTGTTTCTTCTATTGAGTAAACCAAATTTGTGCTAGGCCCTTGAGTTGATAGGCCACTAGTCCTGCCTTATCCTCCAAACTCACCCCCATAATAGCAAGCACTTTATACATCTGATCAATAAATTCTTGGGGGTCCTCGTCCATCTTGGAGCCATAAAACTCTGGAGGGTTCATTCTCGTAAAGTCCCTCATTCTTGAATCCAGGGGGGGAGCATGAGGAGCTTGGGCTCCTTGATTCAATTGGTTGGCCACGACTTATGCTAACAAAGCAATGACACTCCAGTATTCGGCATGTGTGACCCCTTCTTCTTTTTCTTGAGAACCTTGAGGAACCGGAGGGATCGGATCACCCTTGGGTGTAGGATCTCTTTATGGCATTCTCCTTGGCGACATGATCTAAAAGAGAGAAATACCATCCGTTAGGAAAAAAGAATCTTAATTTAATTCTATAGCACAACATCGATTATAAAGAAATGAACCATTTCCTAAAATGCCTCATAGCCTCCTATTCATAGTTGTGGCGCGCTTCACAACCATGGACAAGACTCTACTTGGCGTAGTGTGTTTAATTTCCAAGGACCATTACAAACCTAGTGCTATGATACCAAGCTTGTCATGACCCAAGCCTAAGACCTAGACATGACATGGTGAATGGGTAACTCGAAGGTAACCCAAACTAGCCTCTTAACATACCATTTGTACATTCTTGGTTGCGAAAGCATAATTAAGAAGTAAACAAGTAACAATTAATTCTAAGGGAAACTAGACTTTGGACTCAAGCTATGAGGATGTTTTAAGGAAGAGGATTTGTCTGAATCACATTACAAATAAAGCCTAAGGGGCGCGTAGTATGACTAACGCTATGAGGATGTTACCGATACTTGTGACTTCGATCTCATCAACAAACATACAAAGAGGATATAAGGAGGTAAAGGGATTAAGGGAAGCCTTTCATAATTATATAAAACATGATAGGAGTCAAGCTCAATACACCAATAACCATATCCAACAACACCTCTAGTATGAACGGAACAAGGGCCAAGACATCTCCCGGGATCACCCTCAAAAGATAAGTATCCAAAATATACAAGCCTTAATCATAGAATGAATGTAAAGTGGATATTGTCCACAGAGTGGAGGACTCACTAATAGTAGTCTTCAAATAATCTGGCTAGCCACGTGGAGGAGGAGGATGAATAGGAGCTATGGTCCCTACATGGTTAGATCATGTAGGCAAAAGAAATATGCATTAGTACTTGAAATGTACTAAGTATGTGGGGTGCAATGCAACGAGGGAACATAGTCCACAATTAAACAATATGCATATTCATAATGAATGGATACGAGCTCAATATGACATGAATGATCAATGTTTAGACAAACGTCCATGAGGATATCCAAATCATTTCATACTTAGATTAGTAGGGACCATAACTGACAATTAAGACCAGGTGAGCTACTACTTGGAATCCTAGTGTTCACTCCACATCAAATAAAGGAGTGATCTACTTTGCCAAGGTGAACCAAACACTTACCTTACGGGAACCTCCCCTTTTTAGAAAGTGCTTCACAACCACCTTACGGGAACAATATCCTTTTTGGTTACCTTATGCGAACTCTCCCTTTTTGGTAGATTACAAAATAAGATTCTTATAGGAACATCACCCTTTTCGAATAATAAAATGTAGAAGCCTTACAGGAACCCCCACTCTTTTCGAATATTAAGGGACATGCACCTTACGGGAACTCCCCTTTTTTGGTTAGTCATGTCACAAGCAATTCACAACCTATGGTGAAAACATAGTTAAGGGACAATGGCTATCTACCAAGGTTCGCTCGGTGCTAGGTCACAATCCCAAGAAATATTCAAATCATACTTATAGCCATAATAAGCAAAGCATCATAATATCATGGTGTAGCTAATCAAACCAAAGCTTCTAAAAAAATCAAAGAAAGGGCTTCACAATTTGCTTAACATTCATAACATTTTCGTAATCTCATAGCATGCTTTAATATCCCTTCAACATTTATAATATTCATAATTCACAGGTTTTGTCCTATGGCCTTTATCAATTTATGTGACTTGTCTCATAACTTTGATCAAAATATAGTAGGTATACTTATATTCTCAAAATTATGCAATTCAAGAGTGTAGGACATAAGAGGAGTAAAGACCAATTCATTTTTAAGTCATTCAAATCAACCCACCAATATTGTAGTAAAAAGCCCTAATGTAGGTATCTTGAAATCTGTCTTACAAATTAGCAATCTTTCATATTTTACATAGTTCACATCACACATAGCTTTATTGGATATAAATCAACTCATGGGATATGTATGCAATAGATATTCATGTTAACTTAATCAACACTTGAAGAATCCAAGATAAAATCATGACCATAATGCATAAATAAATTTACCCATAAAGTATTTAACTTTAAAATAATGGAATTTGATAAGGAGAAATGGTTTGGCTTCATGGGTGAAAGAATCCCCAAGAATGAAGCCGAATTACCTTTAACTTGAGATTTTCTTGAAGAAAAACTTGAGGAAGTCTTGAGGCTTCACTTGGTTTTATTGGAAGGGAAAATAGTTCTTGAAATTTTGAGGTTGGAATGAAGGGTTTGATGATGTTTTTGAGAGGTTTTGGAGAGGTTTTCGTAAGTTTTAGGGTTGAAATGACTAAGGAGTAAGGCATTCCCATTTATATAGGCATTGGGTTATTACCCAATTGCCCTTAAATTTCATAACTTTTTTAACTAGGGCGCGATAGGTCCACGAAGCGTACTTGTCGCGGAGTAGTTCATTTCGCTCGAAATTTCAATTCTCCCCTGCTTTGGCCTCAGAAATAAATTGAGGTCATTTTTACACTAGTGGACGACAGGTCCGCGACGTGTACGTGTTGCACACTTTTCTGGTTAAGCCCAAATCACCCAAAAAATTATTTTTCGCTACGGGACATCTTAAATTTAAAGACCACTCCCTTCCTACACAATTTTGTCCCCTGAAACTGAATAGGAAGTCGAATTCATGAAATAATACATAGATTTTAAGATATTCAAAAATTGCACTAATAAGGTAATTTTTCTGAGGTGCATGAGGGGTGCTACATTAGTACTTTGAATGTACTATGTATGTGACAATGCAATGCATGTCATAAAAGTAGTGATGCAATGATCAATGTTAGGACACATGATAAGTCATTCAATAGTAAAGTATTAATGAGTCACACCCAATGGAAATGCCAATTGAAGTTCATGATGCAACCATAGGAAAATCTTGTACAACGCATGGATGAGATAATCATAAGCTATAGTAAGTATTCATTTAAGCTTGCAAAGTTCATAAGTTATAGAAAGAGTTTAAAACATAATTAGGATCATAAACCATAAGTATGGATCATAAGGCATACCGAGAGAAATCATAACTGACCGGAAACTATGTGAGCAAAACTATAGTGTCCCGATGTTTACCCATACACTGGAGGAAAGGGGAAGTCACTTGCCAAGGTGAACCTTCTAATACCTAAGTGGATCCACTAAGCGATTATGTGAATTGGGTACTCACCCCTAGCTCTTAGACTCGGGTAATCACCTCCAAGCCTTGATATTTTGGATACTCACCTCTTAGAGATTTGGATATTTGCCTCTAATCCCTTTATCTATGGTGGCACGTAGTTTTGGGACATGAGCATTCGCCTCTAGTCCAACTTGGTGTTAGGTATTACTCTCATAAAAATAGAAAAATCATGTCATAAAGTCATATCATGTCATATGAGAGGGAAATTGTCCAATCACAATCCTTTTTTAATCATAAAGTCATATTCTTAAGATATCTCCTTAGTATTGATTAGGTGGGAGATCCTTAATCATAAATTGATAATCATAGGTCATAGTTTGGGTGAGATATCTCTCACCATCTTTCATTCATAAGCATGAGTCATAAATTAGGTGGTAGATCCTTCACCATTATTCATTCAATCATCGTTGAAGGGACTTCATAAAACATAATTAAGTAACTTTTATAAACCTTAAAAATAAGTCCTTATCATCCGTGATCATGACTCATTGAAAATTTGAATAAAATATGTGGGTTCAATACCAAAACAACTTTAAAATATGCAATTCATTAAAATCATGCATAATCATGAAGAATTATATAAATTGAATCTAAAACAAAGGAACCCACAATGTATATTCATGAACCTTAATAGATTATAGAGAATTTACATAAAAATCATCAAATTATGAAATTAAATTGAATAAATAAACATCAATTGAAACTTAAATCGTGCAATTGAAAGAGAATTGATAAAGACCCATAATGAGATCATCAACCCTAGATAGGATTTGTAGAAATTCATATGAAAAATCATCAATTTCATGCTATTAACATTAATTCATGATGGAATAGATCAATCATCACAATATAAATCATAATTTGAGAAATTGAAAATACCCATAAAAATTCATACTTGAAATTAGTAGAAAAAGTAGGGAATTATTTGGGCCACAAAAAGGAGAAAAGATTCTATAGATGAAGACCAACATACCTTGATGAAGAAACTATAGAAATTGGGAATGATTAGCCTTGAAGCTTGAAGAATTTTCTTGGTCTTCAATGGGAACATTGCTTGGAAAGAAGAGAACCTTGAGAGGATTTTTAGAGAGAAGATTTTATAATTTGGGAATTGGGTGTGAATGAGAGACTTATGATAGCTTAGGAGGGCAGTTAATAAACCAGTATTGAGCCTCAAAACCACCCGAATACATTAATACTAGTCAGAGAAATAACCTGTCATGACCCAAACCTAAGGCGTAGTCGTGACATGGTGAATATGGACCTGAAAGCGCCTCATCCAAGGCTCTTGTTCATATCATAAGCATGCATAAGGTAAATAAGCAATAAAGAGAGTAAATAAGGGGAAACATAGTCTAAAAATCCAAGCAACATAAGAATCCATAATCTCCCATTAAAAGGAGTTACACCAATTCGTCCAAACATGCCTCTACATCATGGATCTTGGCGGGGTCTAGAATACATTACTAGCTCATCCTCAAGATAAAGCAAAATCATAATTCTAAAAATAATACAACATAAGCATGAATAAGGCTTGTTCTGAAGCATGGGAACTCACCAAAAATCTGCAAAGTGTAATGTCTGACTCTAGCTATGAATGTGAGGAGTAGTCTCATCGTCTGTCCCTACATAGTAAGATCATTTAGGTAAAGAGTATGTGTTAATACTGAATTGTACCAAGTCTGTAGGTGTAACAACCTGAAAATTTTCGAAACTCCTTATGGTTGGTCTTGTATGATGTTATACTGGTAATGGTTGAAAGTTGGTAGCCACGGGTTGAGTTTAAGTGGCCGAACGCAAAACGGATCATTTTGGGGCCTAAAGAGGTCCTTTGGACAGTGAACTTCACAAAACCATAACTTTTGATATAGGTTGCACCGTTTGGGATACTACATATAAAATTACATCTTTTTGCATTATCTTCGCAACGCAATTGGTTTCACTCAATTCCAAATTCGTATGAGAAAGTTATGGCCCAAAGAGTGAGACTGCCTGAAATTCGTAAGACACTGGAAAGGGGCCCTGAAAATGGCACAAGGCATGGGAGACGGAACGTGAAACTTTTCACGGTCCGTTTGGGGTTCCGTGGGATGGTCCAGAGAGCATGGGGTGGCCAGGACCCACCCCACAAACTAAGTTAAGGTCCACGGACCACCCCACGGTCCG